>JASTWR010000386.1:0-166705 GCA_030770355.1 Harpagoxenus sublaevis | reverse complement strand
TAGAAGCTTATGGGCTCTATGTTCTGGGGTTATGGGGTTTTGAGGGTTATAAGATCAAGAGGTCATGGGGTTAATAGTTTTATGAAAGTTTCAGGGTCAAACAGCTTAATTAAAGCGATTATTGAGATGAGACAAGTCGTATAAATCATATTGTAAGATCACTTCATCAGTTTTTGGGTTATTTTGCTTATGGGGTTATGGGGTTATGGAGTTTTTTAAAAAGGCCACTCAAATTTCGAAAGCCCTTGCTTATACAAACATTTTAAGCCCAAAATTAATATTTAAAGTCGCTTCAATTTTTGGACAGAGGGAGGGGCCTCTTGACGTGAATGTCACAGATATGTTTGACTGAAAAGGATAGAGATTTTCTGAGATTCTTATGGTATGAGGAACCTGGGAAATAATATCTATCCACATGTACGAGTAGTTTTGGGGTATCATGCAGTCCTTTCCTTTTAGGAGCAGTGATCTACCATCACTTGAAACAGTTGTTAATAGACGAAAAAGGGAAACTTATGTTTATGAATGCAGAAAAAAATCTTCCTAAGTTGATGGAAAGTTTTTACGTAGATAATTGTGTAGCGAGTTTAAGCACGATAACCGAAGTCGAGCAATTTATGTATGATGCGAGACTCGCAATGAGCGAGGGAGCGTTTGAACTTCGAAGGTGGGAGTATTCGGGTTCGAAGACTGAGGATGTAGATATTCCGGTATTAAGACTCGTGTGAGATAAGAACGATGACACAATGCGTTTGGTGGTTCCTTCGACGGAAAAGATTATGAACGAAAAAATTACGAAACGAGTAATACTTTCTTATTCTCACCGCATTTTTGACCCTTTAGGTTTTATTTGCCCTGTTATGATTACTTCCAAACTCTTATTATAGCAAACCTGGGTTTCTAAGATTAAATGGAATGACGAGGTAGATGATGAAACACAAAATGTATTTAAAAAATGGCTCAGTAGTTTGGTTAAATTAAAAGAACTCCGTTTTCCTCGATGGGCATTTGCTTCACCTGTACCCGACGCTGAGATAACGTTTCATGTGTTCTGTGATGCTAGAAAAAAGGCATATGCTGCGGTGATTTTTGCACGCGTGGAATGTTGTTCCCAAGTCAATATTTCGTTTTGTCACGGCGAAAGCTAGAGTAGCTCTAGTTGCTGCTATGACGATTCCTCGACTCGAACTTTTAGCTGCCAGCATGGGCGTTAGACTAGCGCGTTCAACCTTGGAGTCACTGAAAATGACTGATAAGAAAATAACGTATTAGAGCGACTAGCACAGTTCTGTTCTGGATCAAGCGAAATTGTCCATGGGCTCCGTTTGTCGACAAGCGAGTTAAAGAGATCAGACGTGAGTCGAATGGTAATGCATGGAGGCACATTCCTGGCGAGTTAAATTCGGCCGATTTACCGTCTCGTGGATGTACGCTTAACATGCTCTGTAATGTAAATTGGTGGAACGGTCCGGAATGGCTAAAAGGGAATGAATCTGAGTGGCCGATTTCGAATGTACAGTATCATGATGACGAGATTAAACATGAAATACGCGAGACAGCCAATGTAAAAGATCAAATCCTAGATTCAGAAATTGTCGTGGAGATGTCTCAGACGAATCGTACTGAAAAGATTCACCCCTTTTACGTTCCTAATGTCTCTAATTTTTGTACGGTCGTGGGAGCTATGGCTCGTATAAAACGGTTTGTTACTAATTATAAATTGCGCAAATCAGAGAAATCTGAGAAACTGGTAGGGAAGTTAACGGTCGATGAGATAAGGGATGCGGAAAAAACCATCTTGTCTATTATACAGCGAGAATCGTTTAACGGAATTAACGACATTCAGTTGCGTAGTGCGAATGCTTTTGTTGCGGATGATGGATTGATACGATTAAAATCGAAAATAGTAGAGCGTGACGATGAATATTCATTTCGTTATCCAATAGTTTTACTGGGAAAAAATCCACTAGTTCGAATGATTATTCTTGAGACTCACACGCGTTTAGGACATGCTTCTGTAAATACATTGCTCAATGATCTCAGAGAAGAGTATTGGATAATCCGTGGTCGAAGGGTCGCACGCAGTATTGTGAAAAAGTGTGTCGTCTGCGCACGACAGAATATACAACCTGTTACTGTGGCAACCGCTCCTTTGCCTATGAATCGCGTTCGCGATGCTCGAGTGTTCGAGGTCGGAGGAGTAGACTTTGCAGGCCCGTTGTATCTCAAAGCCGAAGAAAAGGCTTGGGTTTGTATTTTTGGTAAATATACCGATCAGGGGACCATCCCCCGATGACCTTGACCTTGACATATTTTGTGAAGGTCATGACCCTGAGTGACCTTCAAAAGTTTTTAGCCGTCGCTCGTAGTTTGTTAAAAAGTTATTAACAAAAAAAGTTTGACAAGTATAGCAGTTATTTTGAGTACTAATAGACATAAATGACTAATATTTATGTGGAAATAGTACATGTATGAACAAAGGAAATTTAGTTAAAGTAGCGAATTGTTGGTATATTAAGAAAAGTACCTTAACCTATAGGTTAGTGGCGCGCTTTACAAGTGTGTATATAACTATCATGAACGCATTGATGCATTTTGCAATATAATGAGTTCCATATATCCATTAAATTCATTAAATACAGAATAAAATTTTTGTTTTATATATCTATTGACTTTTTAATATATCACAATTTTATGATTATTGCAAATTTTGCATATGTTAATCTAATTTCCGAAGATTTTTTGCATGACATTTTGGCTTTTTACAAGTATGTGCTTTCTAAGTTGAAGCATATACAAAGCACACACTTGTAAAGCGCGCCACTAACCTATAGATTAGTGACGCGCTTTACAAGTATGTGCTTTGTAAGTTGAAGTACATACTCTCTATTCTCTACTTTAAATAACTTTTCTTAATATACCAACAATTCGCTACTTTAACTAAATTTCCTTCGTTCATACATATACTATTTCCACATAAATATCAGTCATTTATGTCTATTAGTACTCAAAATAACTGCTATATTTGTCAAACTTTTTTTGTTAATAACTTTTTAACAAACAACGAGCGACGGTTAAAAACTTTTGAAGGTCACTCAGGGACATGACCTTGACAAAATATGTCAAGGTCAATGTCATCGGGGGATGGTCCCCTGATCGGTATATTTACCGTATTTTTACCTGCGCAGTGTATCGTGCGGTACATTTAGAGCTCGTGTTGTCTGTATCCACCGACAAATTCATGGACGCGTTCCGTAGATTCGTGGCCAGAAGAGGACGACCGAGTACTGTGTACAGTGATAATGGGACTAATTTCGAAGGCTTCAGCAATTTATTGAAACAAATTAATTGGGCAGAGATCGTGGAGCTTTTTCTAGTGCAGAGGGTGGAATGGAAGTTTAATCCACCTAGTGCTCCTGTAGGGCATAAGGTCTGGGCGGATGATTGAGACACGGGGTAGAGATAACTGAGAATATATTTGAGAGGAAAAACCAAAAAGGCGTTACAAAGTCTCAAGCGTTGCAACCTTCCATGAACACAGCGAGTTACTAACTGAACTAAAACGGTGAGAGAAGCAGCGACGCCCTCTCTATTGTTTCAACCGCCACGCAAGGCGGCGCAATCCAAAAATCATAGAGAAAATCATAATATCATCTTCTACATTCGGCCACTTCTAATTATCTGTCGTCCCGGCAGAAATATTTAACTTTAATAGGAACATCTCTGGCAAATAACTATAACTAATTCTTAACTCACCTAACTAAACTAACGCTAAATATCAGTAGTCATTTTATCTTACATTTGGCGCCATGGCCTTAGATTTGCGGCTTGCCATATCCCGCGGTAGGGTTGCAGAGAATTCTGAAATCCGTCCACGTCGGTAATCATATATCTATCATTACCTAACAGTTCCACTATTTTATACGTTCCTTTAAACACAGGTTTGAGTTTCTGTGACGCTCCGGCCGCACAGTGGTCTAAAATGTCGATTACCTGTCAAAAAATGTATTCTTCTGATTCGTCTAAATATCAGTAAAAATTATTGTAATTTTAAGCAAAATACACACAAAAAATAATGTCCTGTAATTTAAATGCTTGTACGTTGCCTCCAACGTATAATATAGGTACAAAAAAATGAAGAATTTTTAGTATGCATGATATAGTCGCTTTCTGCAGTTCCGTTACTTTATTTATGTTAGTTTCCAAATTACTCAGAATGGTTTAATAAAATATCTTAATACGATTTATTGTTATTTGACATGTGTACTTTAAGTTTTATTCATAAAATTGAAAGAGGGCTGAACCCAGCGGATATATCCGATGTAGTTTTTAACCTCGTGTGACGCTTAGTGTGAATCGGTACTCCAACTTTATTAAGCTATATAAAACTTTAGCCGCCTTTAGCCAAAAAGATCTTGGAGTCAGATTGAACAGAATATCGTACTCTTGAAGAATGTGAAGAAAGAAATTGCTACTTTTTGCTAATTTCGTTGCTATGATAAAAAAAAAGCAGGCTGTATCTATGGACATGTAACTTTTTAACAGTTGAGGCGGTAGGCCATGTACTCTTATTATTTTTGTTTGTTGTTTGCAGAAAGTGAGTTGATTGCGTAATTTGCACGAGAGAAAAATAACTTCAACACTTTAACACAAAAACACTTCAACAAATCTTAATAAATTATATGATTCATTATTTTTCTCTATATATATATATATATATATATATATATATATATATATATAGTCAAATTAAATTTCTTAATCGACGAAGCTGGCACTCCTGACGGTCACAATCGTTAGGATACTATAAGTAGACCGAGAATCCGGTCCTTCTATCGAAACGCTTAAATTTAAGCACCTTAAATTAAGATGGAAAAATTCCCTCTCCCTTCCCTAATTAAATCGATATCGATTTAATATTAAAATCACTGTAAAAACTTATTGCGAAAAATATTACCCCAGCCAGGGTTCGAACCTGGAATCTCCCGCATTCCGTTCGGGCGTCTTAACCAATTCGACTACCAGGGCATGTGGTAATATTTGTCGCAATAGCACATCTAAACAATCATAAGATGGAACACCGATATTTACGTCGACGGTGAATATTCAAACACGATGAGATACATTAACTTTGCCAGTGTATAAATAATCAAATTAAATTTCTTAATCGACGAAGCTGGCACTCCTGACGGTCACAATCGTTAGGATACTATAAGTAGACCGAGAATCCGGTCCTTCTATCGAAACGCTTAAATTTAAGCACCTTAAATTAAGATGGAAAAATTCCCTCTCCCTTCCCTAATTAAATCGATATCGATTTAATATTAAAATCACTGTAAAAACTTATTGCGAAAAATATTACCCCAGCCAGGGTTCGAACCTGGAATCTCCCGCATTCCGTTCGGGCGTCTTAACCAATTCGACTACCAGGGCATGTGGTAATATTTGTCGCAATAGCACATCTAAACAATCATAAGATGGAACACCGATATTTACGTCGACGGTGAATATTCAAACACGATGAGATACATTAACTTTGCCAGTGTATAAATAATCAAATTAAATTTCTTAATCGACGAAGCTGGCACTCCTGACGGTCACAATCGTTAGGATACTATAAGTAGACCGAGAATCCGGTCCTTCTATCGAAACGCTTAAATTTAAGCACCTTAAATTAAGATGGAAAAATTCCCTCTCCCTTCCCTAATTAAATCGATATCGATTTAATATTAAAATCACTGTAAAAACTTATTGCGAAAAATATTACCCCAGCCAGGGTTCGAACCTGGAATCTCCCGCATTCCCGTTCGGGCGTCTTAACCAATTCGACTACCAGGGCATGTGGTAATATTTGTCGCAATAGCACATCTAAACAATCATAAGATGGAACACCGATATTTACGTCGACGGTGATATTCAAACACGATGAGATACATTAACTTTGCCAGTGTATAAATAATCAAATTAAATTTCTTAATCGACGAAGCTGGCACTCGACGTAAATATCGGTGTTCCATCTTATGATTGTTTAGATGTGCTATTGCGACAAATATTACCACATGCCCTGGATTCGCATTGGTTAAGACGCCCGAACGGAATGCGGGAGATTCCAGGTTCGAACCCTGGCTGGGGTAATATTTTTCGCAATAAGTTTTGGCTAATGATAAAAAAAAGCAGGGCTGTAATCTATGGACATGTAACTTTTTAACAGTTGAGGCCGGTAGGCAATGTACTCTTATTAGTTTTGTTTGTTGTTTGCAGAAAGTGAGTGGATTGCGTAATTGCACGAGAGAAAAATAATGAAATCATATAATTGATTAAGATTGTTGAAGTGTTTCTTGTCATATGAGGTATAACATAGAAAGACAATATATAATACTTGGCAAAAGATTAAAATTAACGTTAAAGAGTTAAGTGGATTAGAAAGTTAATGTATCTATCGTGTTTATATATATAGTCTTAAATACTTAATTAATTAATTATTTCACACACACACACACACACACACACACACACACGGAGAGAAATATCCTATAATTGAATATCCTTTTTTTCCTTCCTCTTTCCTTTCAGAATACCTCCAGTATTTTTATTATGGATATCACTTTCAAGAAAATTGATCTTTTCCAAGTGCTCAAACAGAAAGCTGGTGGTAAAAATGCTTAGAAGGAGCACCTTCAGAATTTTATTGAGAACCGTTTAAGTTGTACTTTCACAGACAAGGCTAAACAATCTTTGAGGAATTCTGTATCATATTTTTGCTCAAAACTCTTTTCTCGGTGGGATAAATGCTGTCGCATTGAGAAAATCTTTTTTTAAAAAAAACGATTTCTGGCTGCAGAGTAGTATAACATTCAGTGTTCCAGTTTCATCCAAGTAAGCAAATTGTTACTTAACAGTTACAGTTCAGTTACTAATAGTTACTAACAGATACTTCATATATAAATTCTGCCTCTGTCATTTAAATTGATGTAAGATTATTTTTTCGAGTGTTCGTAAAATCTGTTTTCACAGATTTGACTGTCCCAAAAATAAACGAGTTGGTAATGTAGGACGTCCAAGACTTTGTTTTGAAGATTGTACCCCACGAACAAAACAATTGCAAACACAAACTGTACGAGCTGAGAATTCCTTGGAAGTTCTCACTTATGCTGCAGCCATGAAATTCAGAGAAGAAGGGAAAGAAAGTGCTGCTAAACTTTTACAGATGTTGGCATCAAACCCCACCATGGCAGACAAAATTTTAGTAGAAATTCAGAATTCTGAGAAGGAACAAAATCCTTTATCGGCTGATGAGGCTGTGTCACTTATTGTTGAGGCTGATCTGAGCAAAGCACAGCACCTTTATATTAGAAATATCGTGAATGGTAATAGAAAAAAGAGTCATATGCTACCCTCATATTCGACCGTTTTAGATGCTAAAACTCGTTGCTATCCGCTTCCTGGTTCAGTGACTGTCACAGAGAACAGCGCAGAGGTGCAGCTACAAGCCCTCCTAGATCATACAATTCAGCGTTTAATATTTTTTCTCAAAAAAATCGTAGAGAGATTAAGTCCGCTAGAATCCAAACATGTATTCTTAGATTTTAAATGGGGCTCAGATGGAAGCAGTGGTCACTCACAATATAAACAGAGAATGAATAGCGAGATCATAGATGATAATTATATATTCTTCACAGCCACTGTCCCCTTACAACTTTATGTTCTTCTGCCAAGGTCCACTGAGAGGAAAATTCTTTGGCAAAACCCAAGACCATCCTCAACAAGATTTTGTCGTCCAATCCGTTTCCAAATGAGACATGAAACAAAGGACTTAATAATTGACAAAAAAAACACATAACCGAACAAATTGAGTCTCTCCAGCCAACTAAAATTATTTTAGAGAGCGGGCAAATTATTGTTATAACACAAAAACTAAAAATGACTATGATTGACGGCAAAACTCGCAGTGCTATTACTGACTCTTCAGTTCAGACATGCTGTGCTTGTGGTGCAAAACCCATCCAAACAGGGAAGATTGAATCAGTTCTGAAAAGGCCTGTCGATGACTCTGTATTTGCTTATGGAATATCAGTCCTTCATGCCCGTTTAAGGTACCTTGAATATATGTTGAGTATTGCATACAAGATGGAACTTCAAAAATGGAGAGTGAATGAAGCAGCTTATAAGATTAGGAAGAGCACCATTCAGAAGCAGTTACAAAAAGATGTGGGCCTGATAATTGATGTTGTTAAACAGGGATTTGGCACTACAAATGACGGAAACACTGCAAGGCGGTTTTTTGAGAACTACAAGTTAGTGTCTGCTATTACTGGTGTTAACAGAGATTTGCTATTTAGATTTCATATAATTCTTACTACTCTTGCTTGTGGATACACAATAAACGTGGAAAAATTCAGAACTTATACCCTAGATACGGCAAAACTCTGTCAACAGCTTTACCCATGGTATTATATGCCCGCCTCTGTTCATTTAATTCTGATTCATGGAGCAGATGTTATGTTATCATTGGAATTACCTATAGGACTTTATTCTGAAGAAGCACTTGAAGCTAAAAATAAGAATATCAGATCCTTTAAAGAAAACAGAACACGGAAGATATCAAGAATTGCTACAAACACTGATCTGTTCAACAGATTGTTACTTTCTTCAGACCCATATTTAGCATCTGTTAGAAAACTGCCACGTAAGAGTAGCTGTACTCTTCCCCCTGATGTACTTACTCTTTTAAATTCCTAAGTTTAATACGATTGCTTTAAGATTTAAAATTCTTTCGTCAACTCAATCTAGCATTGTATGTTTAATAACTATCCATATAATATCTGTTTATATAATAATATTTTGTTTTTCTCTTAAATATATATGAGCGGGGGGGTATTAATGCTATCCCCGGGGGGCGAGATTTTCTATAGTTTTGCTCGAAGGACCAGAGGGGGGTAATTATAATCCCCTCGCTACTAATTGCGATAAAGCGAGAAAATAAGAAATGCGTATGCAAGCGAAAGCAAAAGCGACTCACCGTTTGGGCGCCCGTCGTCTCCCGGTAGGCTCCGCCGATTCTCGTCCTGTCCGTCTCCTGGTGGTCGGATTCGTCCGGTCCAGAGTGCAGGCGAATGCAGCGGGATCCGCGGGACGGCAAGCAGGCACAAAGGCAGGCACAAGCAGGCACAAAAGCAGACACAAAGCAGGCAAAAGCGCAAGCAGGCGAGGCAGGCGAAAGATCGGTCCCCAAGAGAGGGGGGGAGATCGCGATTGGGCGTCCCGAAACTTCGTGCGCGAATTTAGACTTCTTGCGACGAGAGTCTGGCGATGAGTGGCTCGCGGTTCTGGAACGTAAGCCGCGAGCGAGTATTTGTTCCCCTTTTGGGGGTAATCGCTGCCGTCGGTGGATAAACGATGGCAGCACCAATTGGTGAGTCGCATAAATTCAAAATTGTCCTTATCGCGATCCACCGACGTCTCGCGAACGTTAACAAATAGCCAACTAATAATTAAATATATGTTAAACGAGTCTAATACAGTAATTCTAATAATTCTATAATGAATTCTATAACTCATAATCATATTCGAGCAAAGCAATTGCCTATCTCTCGACTCTACGATTTACAGCCTTTTTATTTAGTGTCATCGTGACAGCGTTACAATCAGTCAGTATCTTAAATTTTATTCCCTGGAGGTATATTCGAAATCGTTCCAGAGCATAAATTATCGCAAGAGTCTCGAGTTCGAAACTGTGCAATTTCGATTCGCTTTCTGTCGTTCGTCTGGAGTAATAGAATACCGGGTGCATCTTACCGTCCAATTTCTTTTGCATAAGAACTGCTCCGTAATCCACTGAGCTCGCGTCACAATGCAGTTCGGTTTGGTCGTTTGGGTTATATATTGCTAAAATCGGGCTTCCGTAAGTTTAGCTTTGAGTGTCTTAAATGCTTCAAATTCAGTTTCCTCGAATTTAAACGTCGCGTTTGCTTTTGTTAGATCATAAAGGGGTTTAGCGATAGACGCAAAGTGTTCAATAAATTTCCTAAAGTAGGAACAAAGTCCGAGAAAGCGACGCACATCTCGTGTGTCTCTGGGTATCGAGAATGTCTCTACCGCTTCAGTACCCTTCCGCGTAGGTTTTACACCCTGCTCCGAAATAGTATACCCCAGATATTCTATCTCCGTCTGAAGAAAATAACACTTGTCAATTCGTAACTCCATGAGGTTTTTAGAAAGAATCTTAAATACTCGCTCTAAAATTTCTAGATGCTGTTCTATTGTCTCGGTAGCTATTAATATATCGTCCATGTAAATTGCCATAACACCTTCTCTAATAAACACGTCCAACATGTCTTTTATATAGCGCTGAAACTTCTGTGGCGCTGGTCGCAGGCCGAAGGGCATTCTTAACCATTCGTACTGGCGTAATGGAGTCACGAACGACGTATACTTAATTTATTCTTTGGTAATCCGAACGTGGTGAAACCCGTCTTTTAAATCTAACAATGTAAAGTATTTTTTGTTCCCCACGGTCGCAATTTGATCTTCGATGATCGGAATGGGGTAGTTATCTTTCGCGGTTATTTTATTAAGGACCCGGTAGTTCACACACATACGCAATTTTTCGTTTTTCTTTACGGTTAAAACTATAGGCGATGCGAATTCGGAGTTGCTACTCCGTATGTATCCTTTCTCTAACAAATCGTCTAAGATCTTCCGAAGTTTTTGTATCTTGTCATAAGGGAGTTTTCGCGGAGTACAGTAAAACGGCTGCGGATTGGTCAATCGTAATTTTAGCTCCGCTTTGAATTTTGGCTCATCAGGTTTTGGATAATCTACGTATGATTTTCGGAAAATTTGTTCTACTTTGACTTTAGCTTCGTAAGGAATTTCGGGGTTAATCTGTAGCTCCTGCGCCGCATCATCCCCGACTTCGATTGCATTAATATCTGTTTCGTTTTCATCGTTTTCGTCCGTCGGTGGGGTCAATCTAATACCGAATTTATGCAGAACATCCCTGCCTAACAAAGCTGGTGTCACCGACGTGTCTTCAGGCACTATATATATCCTAATATTCTCTTTCGTAACGTTGCCAATAGAAATCGTCGTATCAACCTTCCCTAAAAAGTCTAACGGTACCTTTTTACACCCGAAATAATCGCGATCTGAGGCGTCTAATGGGAGAAGCCCTTGTTTATCTACAAATCGCTCTTTTAGAAAACTAATTGGGCTACCCGTATCGAGCAACGTATCTAAACTCAATATTCGCCTTAAACTAGAGTCTTTTATCTCGTACGTAACAATCTTCCTGTGTTCCACACTACTTTATTCCTCTGGATCTTCGTACACGTTGGATACCGGTGACTTCTCTTTTGTTTCTTGCGTCTCCTTGCTGGGGCAATCTTTCGCCATATGCTCCGTACTGCCGCAGTTGAAGCAGGATCCACGTTCTCTCTGAGGTTTTGAACAATCTTTCGAAATGTGTCCTAATTTGTTACAGTTGTAACATTTGATCGGCTTGCCACTGGCCTCTTCTTTCACTGCCGTCTTCTGTATCTTGGCGTCCGATTTCGTCTTTTCGGCTGTCTTATCTGCAGTTGATTTCTCCCCGTGCGACGAGTCTCTCTAATCCCGATGCGAAAGGGATATCTTGCAGAACCCGTTCAATAAGTGTTTCACCGAGGTGTAATTTTGCATGCGCGCCTGGTTTCGTAACGTTTGGTCTGGTATCCCGTCCTTCAAATAATCTAGCAGGTCGTCCTCTTCGATCGGCACCAAATTTCCCAAAATAAGTTTTTCATGATAGTAATTATTGAACGACTCGTTCGGTTGCCACATTCTTCATTCGAACTTCTTAAGGCGATTCACTTTACTTGGTCATTGATCGAATCCATCTTTCATCGCTGAGAGCAATGCGTCGAGCGTCATCTCCGTATACTCTGATCTTGAACGAAACCTGTCTGCTTTACCTTTGAGTTTGGAGCTAATAATTATTTTCATAATCGCATCATCCACAGAGGAAAGCCTCTTCAACAATCGGACTTGCTTTTCCCAATCTTCGAAATAGCGATTCGTTCTATCAAAGTCGCCCAATAAATCTTCTATGCCCTTAACATCCGCACGCAGCTGTGGCGGTGCCGGTGCCTCTGCCTGATGGAGATATCTTGGTGCATTGTCCACTATGTTTCTCTGCTCCGGAATGGCTGCGTTCGCTAATACCAGTTCTCGTTGAGCTAATTCCGCTTCCCTTCGTGCTAGGTCGCGTTCACGTCTCGTAACTTCCAGCTTCTGTCGTAACAGTTCCGTTCTGCCACGCTCCAATTGAAGTTGAGTGTCGTCTTGTTCGTCTTCCTCTTCTTGAACGAGGTCATTCATCCAACTCCCAGCCGGATCCGCTTTCACCAACCGAGTTATCAATTCCAACTTCGATCCTGACGTCGGCATATTTCGTTGCCTCAGTATTTCCTTCAGTTGAAGTATTGTAAAATTATTTGCTTCCTCTATCGTGACGTTCGTCTACAATCGTTGATATTCCACGTAATTACATAAGCAACGTTCGTACTCTTCCGTTAAAGCCGATCGCGTAACTCATAAATCGACTCGCGTCAACGTAACCATAAAGTCTCAGCTGTCACAACAAAGCGGCTGTCGCGCACCGTAGGTTCGTCGGATAACCACTTATCACGCCGGCGGAAGTCGCACCTATGCTTCTTATATTACCGACCCGTGATTACCATCGAACGACACTCTGTAGATCACGGCGCACTGCGCGAATGTTCTCGAAGATTCTGGAACGACGCCTTCGTTCTCGCACGCACGCGTCACAAAATGGCGGACAATAACCATTGGCGGTCCTCTACGTACAAAGAGCCAGCCCCCGTTACTTTCTCGCCCCGTAGCTTAATGTTTTTTCGTCCACCGGATCGACAGACCCCGATTGTTCATAAGTTCGGCACACGTTAACCCGATACTAGCACACAGCACATAATTGCATCGGTAGATCGTACTCTAACACGCACTGCCGTACACGTAAATTGTTCCTCTCACGTAAATCTCGTACAGTTTCTCGCGCATCCTACTTCTGAATTATAGGGCATAAGGTCTGGGCGGATGATTGAGACACGGGGTAGAGATAACTGAGAATATATTTGAGAGGAAAAACCAAAAAGGCGTTACAAAGTCTCAAGCGTTGCGACCTTCCATCAACACAGCGAGTTACTAACTGAACTAAAACGGCGAGAGGAGCAGCGACGCCCTCTCTATTGTTTCAACCGCCACGCAAGGCGGCGCAATCCAAAAATCAAAGAGAAAATCATAATATCATCTTCTACACTCCCTGGTGGTGAGGTTGGTCGAAGCGATTGATTCAAATCTTAAAGCGTATGTTGCGAAAAATACTCGGTAAGGCGTGTTTGGGTTATGAGGAAATGCTTACAGTTTTATGTGATTGCGAATCTGTGATTAACGCTCGTCCCTTGACGTATTTGTCTGACAATCCTCGAGATCTTACTCCTAATTTATTTCTTCAAGAAATTCGAGAGGTAGGTTTACCCGATTGTGACTTCATCGATAGAGAGAAACTAAAGGGCAGAATCAAATATCGCCAGTTTCTCAAAGAAGTAAAAGATTCAGGGTGGAATATTTCGGGCAGTTAAAGTATGCATCAGCCAGGAGATCACTCGATAATCGTCAGATAAAAGTCGGCGATATTGTACTTATCGGTAATGATTCTTCGAAGAAGCTTACATGGCCTCTTGGCCGAGTCATAGAACTTTTCCCAGGAAAAGACGGAATTGTAAGAGTCGTGCGTTTGGTTACCGCGACGGGTCAATTAGTGCGGCCCGTACAAAGATTGTACCGTTTGGAGGTAGACGTTGAAGTAGAACCGGAGGAGTTACGTAAGGCTTATGATAAAAGGATTAAGTCAAAGGCAATTTCTCGAAACCAAAGTGTCGACGGACCAAAGCGATCGCCTAGCGAAATAGATTTAACTGTTGAAAATGTACCTGTCGTTCCTTATAAAACTAGAAGTGAACGCACTGTAAAACGTGTTTAGAGATTGTAACTTGTATTTAGTTTATCGCTTCTTTAGATTTTCACTACATTCGTGAACGTGAATATCTAAAGGTGGGAGGATGTTAGAGAGTTCTGGAAGTATGTTGGTGGGGTAATACTGCGTATCCCTATGCGACCACCAATCTAACGCATGGACCCTAGTGAGAGGGGATACGGAAAAAAAGAGGCACAGTTTTAGTTCGCTGGTTGTAACGGAAGAGTAGAGTCGTGTCGCAATAAACAGGATTTTTTAGTCCAAGTTTTCTTTAGTTATGTGCACACCCAACCCGATTGATCTTACGACATAACACTTTATAGGCAACTGCCTCGTACAGCCAAAAGACTTTCTATGCCCAGCCAGCATATTGAATACTACTGAAGAGACAGTAGAAATGTTAATGCCTCAAGTAAAAATAGAGGAACTCACAATCAGTCAAAAAAGGGCAACAGTAATGAACATCACTCAAATGGAAAATGAGAAGGAATCTATTCCGCGTAGCGAAAAAGTAAAACAATTATTACGCACTCAACATTTGAACGCGGAGGAAAAGAAAGCAATAATAGAAATTTGCAGAGATTTCAGCGACGTACTGCACTTGGAAGGAGAACCGCTGACGTGCACGGACATCGTCGCGCATCAAATTACCACAAAGGCTGATAGCGCACCGGTCAACATTCGACCGTACCGCTTGCCCGAGAAACATAAAGCCGAAGTAAATCGACAAGTAAGAGAGATGTTGAAAAACGGAATAATCCGACTCAGCACGAGCCAGTGGAATGCGCCATTGCTGGTAGTACCAAAGAAAGCAGACGCATCCGGGAAACAAAAATTAAGTGGTAATAGATTTTCGCAAATTAAATAATATAACCATCGGAGATTCTTTCCCTATACCGAATATAACAGACATTTTGGATCAATTGGGGAATGCTAAATATTTCACCACATTAGATCTCGCATCGGGATATCATCAAATCCCAATGGAAGAAAGCGACAAAGAAAAGACTGCTTTTTCCACACCATATGGGCACGTTGAATATAACAGAATGCCCTTCGGATTAAAAAATGCTCCTTCAACTCTTCAACGAGCAATAACCGCAGTACTAGCCGGTTTATTAGGACTAAAATGTCTTGTATATTTGGATGGCATTATAATATACGGAGCGAGTCTACAGAAACATAATAAAAGACTTATAAAAGTTCTGAAAAGATTACGAAAATATAACCTGAAATTACAGCCCGACAAATGTGAGTTCCTTCGAAAGGAAGTAACATATCTCGGACATGTAATAACAGAAAACGGAATTTTGCCAGACCCGACTAAACTGGAAACCGTAAAAAATTTTCCGACGGCCACAAAAATAAAAGATATACAAGCGTTTGTAGGATTGGCCGGATATTATAGATTTATCGAAGGATTCTCGAAAATCGCAAAACAACTAACTAAGCTAACAAAGAAAAAGAATAAGTTTTAATGGACACAAGAGCAACAGCATGCGTTTACAGTTTTGAAAGAAAAATTAACTACAGCACCGGTATTGAAATATCCCGATTTTAAACAAGAATTTACAACCGATGCTTCCGACTATGCAATCGGAGCAATATTATCGCAGGGTAAGATAGGCCAAGATCAACCCGTAGCTTACGTTAGGAAAATACTAAATAAAGCCGAACAGAATTATAACACAACAGAGAAAGAGCTATTAGCTATAGTATGGGCGGTGAAACATTTCCGACCATATCTCTACGGAACGAAATTTACCATAGTAATCGATAATAAATCGTTAATATGGTTGTTCAACGTGAATGACCCCGGATCGCGATTGATGCGATGGAGATTAAAGTTAGAGGAGTACGAATACACAATAGTACACAAGGCGGGTCAAGCGAATAGAAACGCTGACACATTAATCCGGCACGTAGCTAACATAAATACAGTCGAGGGAGAAGATAGCAATGGCATCGAACGAAAATATAGCGAGGAAGAAAAACAACGCATATTATATGAGTACCATGATGCACCTATAGGGGTGCGTTCGGAAATCTACTCGTTGGGTAGAATAAGGTTGAGTATGGGTAAATTTAAAACCCGGAGAGAGTAGCACTAAGTTCAATGACTTTCCGAACGGATAAGGTAAAACTTAGGGTAAATAAGAATGACAGAATCAACAGTTTGACGAAATCGGATATTATTTTCTGCAATAACAGCTAGCCACAGACTGTTAGAAATATTTATTGTTGTTATGGAAAAAATTGAAAGTGCTGAAAGTGAAGACGAAGATTTTGAGAAGGTCCTTTTTATTGAAAATATTCGACGAATCCGGGGAAATCAGCAAAAACCTGCACGTATAAAAGGTTACATTGAAAATGTTATTCCTCGTTATACCACTAAACAATTTCGGCATCATTTTCGAATAATGCCTAAAGTTTTTGAAAAGTTGGAAAATCACCTAGGTCCATTGTTATCTGATTCCGAAGCTTTAGGACGTCCAGTCATACCTGTGCGTACACAGCTCTTGTCAACACTTTGGCTTCTTAGTACACCAGATTCCTTCAGGTATATGGCATTTCTTAGCTGAATATGAAAATAACTGAATATGAATAATATCTATCTACAACAAGCACATGTTTTTCCTATAGATCTGAGTGAAAAGTTTGACTTGGGCAAATCTTTTCTGAATGATTGTGTACGCCGCGTTGTCCAAGCGTTGAACAGCATTGCAAATAAAGTTATTAAATGGCCTACAGGTCCAAAATTGACAGCTTCTAAGGAAAAATTCATGCTTCTTGGAGAAAATCCTCTGCCTGGAGTAGTAGGTGCAATTGATGGCTGTTACATATTTATAAAGAAACCAAACATTGAGGTATTTTTTTTAAATATTTAGCTGCTATTCAAATTCTGTTTTATTTTATAAAGAAAGTGTATTTAAGTGTAGAATATCTAGTTTTTACTTTTTTATAGGAAGTTGCTATTCATTATAAATGTAGAAAACTACAGTACAGTGTAGTTTTGCAAGCAATCTGTGATGCAGATTTACTGTTCACAGATTGCTTTGCAGGATATCCAGGATCAGTAGTACTATCGAATTTTCCGCAACTCAGATCTGTATAATGAAGTTCATAGAGATCTTCCTGTTTTTTTTTCCAATGGCGAATTTATTGTTGGCGATAAAGCCTATCCTGTTTTGACTTGGTGCATTCTTCCATTTCGAAATGACGGACGTCTTACACAAGTAAGTCTAAAGAGATAGCAACATTTTAGCACACGTAATGTAAATATCCAGTTCTTTCTACTTTCTAAAAACATGATTTCAGGAGCAGAAGATCTTTAATAAAGTGGTGTCACAAAAGCGACAAGTAATAGAAAGAGCTTTTGCTCTTTTAAAGGAAAGATTCAGGAGATTTAAATTTCTTGACATGTCTCGTCTTGATTTGATACCCTCTTTCATTATTGCAGCTTGTGTCCTTCATAATATATGCCTGGAAGACATTAATGATCCTATAAAAGACTTTATAGAAGAGGGTAGAGAACCATATGTAGAAGAAAATAATCATGACAGAGAGGATCAAGAATACAATGATGAAAGGCATGAGTTTGTTGATGGTGAAATCAAAAGAAATTATTTATGTCTTCGAGTTCCTGGAAGACAATAAAAGGAAATCTGTAAAAGTAAATCGGTGAAATATGCTACGCTGTAATATGTTAAAAAAGGAAAAGCGCGCGAGATAAAAAAACTTGTAATAAAATGTTTTTATAAATATAATAAAATATTTGTATGTATAAATGTTTTTTGTTGTATACTTATTCCTGTAATCTCCATGTTTTAATTTTCTCAAATATTATTTATTCCTTTCTTTCCTCTGGGATCAATATAGATAAAATAAGTTGTCAAAAATAAAGTAATAGAAAAATTTTTTAAATTTTATTTTTTTATCAGTACAAAATACTTTGAATTATATAATTACTTATAATATTAATTATTAGACATAAAAGTATTCACACGTAACTACAAATTAACAAAAAGTTTTGGAACTTAAACACCTTAGGTTAAAATAAGTATGTAGATTGCCTGGTTTTATTTTATCATTAAAATAAAATTAAACGCATTTATAGAAAACAATTACAGAAAAAACTAAACTATCTTTGGTTATAAGTACATTAGTAAACATAGTCACTAAATATCACATATAACATTGCATTAAATATCATAATTAATATTGCAGCTTAAACTGAAAAATCTAACTTGCTATAGATATAGCAATAAATAAAATGGGTTATTTCTTTATTTTGCTGCCTATAATTTTAATAAGTATAATATTTTCTATTTTAGATAAGATCTACAAATAATATCTGTTAAAAAGGAACAAAAAAAAACAAGAATTATTTATTCTTAGTAAAGGCACTAAAGGCTAGTAATACAAAAAATCTTATCAAATCAGGTCACATATGAATATTACAGCCAAAATACATGGAACTAAAAATAAACTTACAATTTATCAATTAGCTTTTTCATTTGAGCCTCATAAGAATCAACAACTCTATTGAGAGCTGCTAACGTTTCCTTATGCCGATTCTCTCGAGCTGTTTCTCTTTCACTGGCATCATCTCTAAATATATCTAACAATGTAAAAGTATCTTTTTGAAGCTTGGTTTTCCTTTTTTTAGACTTATGTTTTAATAATTCTGTGTCAGAATCGGAATCTGCAGCGGAATCGGCAGCGGAATCTGCAGTGTCTGAAACTGGCAAACGCTTAGGATTACGAGAAGATGCAACACTTATTGGTTTAACACTTGGATTTTTTCTAAAAATTTCATCAAGTTCGTCATAAAATGTACATGTCACTCTTGCAGCACCACTGCTCTTATCTCCGCTATTATCCTTTACTTTCATGTATCCTTTCCGTAAATTTTTCCATTTGTCTTCAGCTTGTTTCCAAGTATATCCAGTAAAACCAGCATCTTCCAACTCTTTAACTATCTTCTTCCAGACTTCTTAATTTCTAATGGTTGTACTTGCAAACTTCGAAAAATTTTTTGCCATTGATCGATTAAAAAAAGTGTGGCATTTCTTGACCACTTTGTACCAATTTTTTTTTTAATCTGGCTTGAACCCGGTTCCGTAACTTGTGACTCTGATTCAGATGATTCGATGCCTACTATCGAAGAAATTGACGATTCAGATGCAGTGTAAGGCATCAAAAATGATAACTCGTCAGATGTAGACACAGGAATAAGTATTCCCAGTAAGTGAGATTATTTGGTGTGGCTTGACAAGCACAAACTGAGCCATCTATAACAGAATAAAATATTGTAGTTGATCTTTTTATGGTTCCAGCAAACAAATATAACCACTATATTACGTACGTAAATGCTAAATAATATATATAAATGTAATAATCTCATGTTTACGTTATGTGGTAGTGACATTTGTGGGGTGTCTCTTAAAATATTTTTAAAGAAAAATATCTATTTAAGATAGTAAAATATTTTATTTTCTATCCAAATACTGAATAATTTTCTAAATTTTATAGATTTAATTAAATAGAATAATATAACCTAACATTCAGAATAACCATAAAAAATAGAAGTTTATATATACTTACCAAGTTGATCGGTTAACAGGATAATATCATTCTGAATGATTAAATTTCCGTTTTCTAAACGGTAAGGAACATGACGTCCCACAATTGGATTAATAAGAGATGCCACGGTAGTGATCTTGGTTTGTTCCATCTTTCGTAATGTCACTTCGCGCCAAAATAGTGGAGCGAGTTACTCTGTTACCTCTGAAAAATCAGAGGTTAAGAAAGCGACCCTAGTGTACGTTCTAATAACTCTACTCGATATTTCCGAACGCAATTGGTATGGTAATTTTTTTACGACCCGGGTTAATTTCCGAACGGCGGTAGGTAAGATTTCTACTCGGAGTAGGATTTCCGAACCCACCCTAGGAGGACATCAAGGGGTAGAACGCACAATAAACCGCATTCGATTAGCACATAATTGGCGAGGTATAACTAAAGACGTAGAGGAATACATAGCAAAATGTGAGCTATGTCAGAAAAATAAGTTGACGCGAAGAAACAAAGCACCTTTGATAGTCACAGATACCGCAAATAAACCATTTGAAAAATGCGCATTAGATATCGTAGGACCGTTGACAATTACTAATAACGGAAACAGGTATATCTTGACGTTTCAAGATAATTTAATAAAATTTAGTAAAGCCATCTCGAATCAAGAAGCCGCAACAATTGCAAAAAAATTCGTTACGAAAATAATATTTGAACACGGAATTCCGGACAAGGTTATAACAGATCAAGGGACCAACTTTTTGAGCGAGCTATTTAAAAATACCTGTAAACTATTGAAAATCGAAAAGATCCAAACAACGGCCTATCATCCAGAAAGTAATGGCGCACTAGAAAGATCCCATCGTACGTTGGCAGAGTATCTTCGACACTATATAAATGCAGAACAAACAGACTGGGACGAATGGGTTCCCTACGCAATGTTCACCTATAACACAACTCCACACATGGCTATAGGATTTACGCCGTTCGAATTGATATACGGGCATCGAGCAATCCTGCCTACAGCCCTATCACAACCCCCAAAGCCTACGTACACATACGATGACTATGCGCAGGAATTAAGAGAAAAATTACGCGCCACACAACAGATCGCAAAAGAGCACATCAAGGAAGAAAAACTAAAGGCAAAGGCCAACTACGACAAGAAGACTAAAAAGACTTCATTTAAAGTAGGAAAAAAAGTTCTCTTGTACGACGAGACCATTTGCCGAGGACGATCTAAAAAACTAGATTCACTGTGGGTAGGTCCTTACACAATTATTGAAAAAAATTCACACGTAAATTATACAATAAAAACGGGAAGAAAATCTCTTCGCGTACACGTAAATCGACTAAAATTGTTCATAGAAAATTAAACGCGGAAGAAAAGAAGGAAAATAAAAGACAGGAATAAAGGAGAAAGTATAGAAAAATAAGAAATATTTATTACAGGATGCTAATGGCATGGGGCACCTGTACGAAGAACGAACCTGACAACCGAGCGTTTGAAGTGAGAAGATTCACACACGAGCCGGGTATATACTTTGAGAAAATTGGAGCAAATCAGGTCGAATCAGCATGGAAAATGGTAATCAAACTGGACATCAGGGCGATGGACCACCGTTACCAGCAACTGCAAAATTACATGGCACAAACTAAAGTACTACGCTATGATAAACCGCTAGAGAAAAATATGAAGCAAACTTGCCAAACCTTCCTACAAATAGTCGAAAAAGATAATGAAGGTATTAAGACAATTGAAAATCACGTACCAAACTCCAGAGAAAACACAAAGAGGTTTAATCAATAATTTAGGAATGATTGCTAAGACATTGTTCGGGACAATGGATGCTGATGAAAAAATAATAACAGAGCAGTTAAAGATGATGCAAGGAAACCAACAAACGTTACAGCACGCTGTAAAAAATCAAGTAAGAATATTAAACGCAACAATTGCTCACGTAGATGATATGGAAAAAGTCCTGAAAGAAAATAAAGATAAATTTCTAAACATCACAGAGAAGATGCGTGAAAGTTGGTTACACGCAGATGCCGGATATGGACATCGAGAAGAATTAAACGAACACTTTTTAATATTAAAAACAATCGTAAATGATTTGACAACCGATATGAAAGACATTATAGAACACTTAACAAGCGCGAAAAATGGAATAATCAATATAAGGTTAGTTCCGATAGAAAGCATAATAAGTAACTTACAAGAAATAGCCTCGCAAATACCTAGCAAATAAATAAGGAATCCATTTTCCGTTCCTAATAACACCAGAAAACTGGGGTACGATTAAAAAATTCGCGAAGATTAGCGCCTACTATGACGGAACGAACATATACATAATAATTATAAAATTTCCACTTACCACGTACCCGATGTACGAAATTATAAAAGCGACACTTTTATCTGTACATAAGAGTGAAGATATATTTGTATTCGTAGAAATAAACCAACAAATAATAGCAATAGATAAAGATAGTCGAACTTATTTTACAATTACGGAAAACAAATTAAATAAATGTAGGGGAGACCCGGGCGAGACCGTCCAGAGGGTGAAATCGTCAAATCAAATATCTCGAAACCTGTATACTGTGCGAACTCGCTATTAACATTGTAAACGCGTCTTATGGTACCCATGTGACCAACGGAGTTTCGGCAGGTTACCTGCCGTGTTATGATTTTTACGAGGGCAAACGTGTTTTCGGAAGGTGAAAGTGAAATTTTCTGCGCGTGGAAATTTTGTAATATCTGCAATAATATTTGCTCTCCAAATCTCCAGGTACGTGATTATAAAGAGTAATGCATGCTGAACACGAATCCAGTGTAGTTTTTTCATTATCGTTTATGTCTAATATTTCGTGGGCGATCAAACCTGAAACTTGTGTTTAGGGCTAATTCGTCAGTAAGCACTGCGGGCGGATTCGGCAGTCTCGTCACTGTGGCGCACCGGGCGCACGACTTCAGCTCACGGCGATTTTAGGTTAGGTTTCCCTGTGTTGCACGTGCGTCATTGTTAGTAGGTATAATACATTGCAGGGAAATAATGGTACGCACGTATCGTCGCAAAACGACTCCCGTCGACAAGGAGAAACTCAAGTAGGCAGTTCTTGCGGTGAAAAAAGATAAAATGAGCGCTTACGCAGCTGCAAAACAATTCGATGTTCGGAGAACCACGTTAAACAACTGGTTGAAGAAAAACAACGATTAACAATTATTAACAATTATTAACAATTATTAACAATTATTATTAACAATTATTATTAACAATTATTAACAATTGCTAACAATTATTATTATTATTTATTATTAACAATTATTAACAATTATTATTATTTATTATTAACAATTATTTTTTAATAATGTTTTGCATAAAAATTTAAAAAAATAAATTTTTATATTTTTTTCTTAAAAAACAATTAAAATGTATTCTATCATTTTTCAGGATCAGCTATACGTATTAGTATTGAAAATGCAGTGTGACGGATCCGCCCTGAGGGGGTGACGATTCCACCCTGCCATTTTTGATATCTCAATTTTTCCACCGTTGTCGTTTTTGCTCTATACCGGTTAAACAAAGCGACGTAGACAAAAATTTTCTATATAAATTTTGTAGCTAAAGGTTCACTCTTTACAATCGTATACCACATTTAACTAAAATTATTTATTTTGTTGTTAAAAATTGGCACCGAAAAAAAACTGACGGTCTCGCCCGGGTCTCCCCTACTAAACATAATAATTTATATGTTTGCGAGCGAAATTACCCCGTTCATCACGTAGATAATAAAGCGTTATGCGAAGTACAAGCTTATGTAACTCTAGATACACATTCAAGTCATTGCAGCATTCGGAGCATACACGCCAATACTACGATTTGGTTAGCATTAAGTAATCCAAACGCATGGCTATATTCTACCCAAACGAAATAAGCTATAGAGATAACCTGTAGAAACGAAGCAATTCAAAAAGTAGAAATCGAACGGACTGAACAGATAACGTTAAAAGACAAATGTAAAATAGTAACGCCTGACATTACGGCAAAAACGAACACGCAACAGAAAACGACGTACATGAAAACACATCTACCCAACTACAACGTAACGTTCAAAGATACACAAAAGACAAACCAACGAACAGACATTACTGACGTAATAAAATTCAAGAAAATTATAACGAATCTAACAGAGTTAATGGAATTAAGCAAAAAATTAGAAGAAGTAAATGACGAATTAACGACCGACGATATAGATGTACATAAGTATATTACTTATCCAATACTCTCAGGTTTTACTGGAACCGCAATAATCTTTATAGGAATAGCAGTAATATATATAATTAAAAAAAAATAAGGTAATTATTTAGTAATACGGACCACCCTCCGATGACCTTGACCTTGACATATGTTGTCAAGGTCACCCTCCTGAGTGACCTTCAGAAGTTTTTAGCCGGCGGTCGTTATTCGTTAAAAAGTTATTAACAAAAAAAGGTTACCAAAACACAACATTTAAAGCAGTAAATTGTTGATAAATTGAAGTTTTTGTTAAAGCAGAGAATACTTTATTATAGGTTAGTGACGCGCTTTAAACAGTTAAATACTTTTAAGTAATTTG
Source organism: Harpagoxenus sublaevis (assembly GCA_030770355.1). Lineage (NCBI taxonomy): Eukaryota > Metazoa > Arthropoda > Insecta > Hymenoptera > Formicidae > Harpagoxenus > Harpagoxenus sublaevis. The sequence goes on along the minus strand of JASTWR010000386.1, from coordinate 142,476 downwards.
TTGTTAGTGCGAGGAATTCGTAAAATTTCATTTTTAGACAGTTCAACAAGTTATTTGTACGAAAACCTATCGTATACTGGCTCATTTTCGAAGAGTACAGTTTGAAATTTGTAAGAAATATCAACAACAGTAAAAAGGATATTCAAGGACAACTTACGAGTATGCTTACAAACAAAGCTTCACATGAGATTCACCTGTACGTAGCTTTTAGTATTCTCTGCTTTAAATAACTTTCCTTTCAATACACCAACAATTCACTGCTTTAAATAATTTTCCCCACCAAAAAAAAATTTTTTTTTGGTACATATTTGTAAAGCGCGTCACTAACCTATAGGTTAGTGACGCGCTTTAAAAGTATGTGCTTTGTAAGTTGAAGCACATACTCTCTATTCTCTGCTTTAAATAACTTTCTTTTCAATATACCAACAATTCACTGCTTTAAATAATTTTCCTTCGTTCATACATGTACTATTTCCACATAAATATCATTCATTTATGTTTATTAGTACTCAAAATTACTGCTACATTTTTCAAACTTTTTTTGTTAATAACTTTTTTACGAATAACGACCGCCGGCTAAAAACTTCTGTATTACTAAATAATTACCAAAAATAAAAATGAACCAAAATTACCCATTAACCTAAATCTAAATTCGGTAAATATGCATATTAGGTCAAACCTCACCGATGACCTTGACCTTGACATATGTTGTCAAGGTCACCCTCCTGAGTGACCTTCAGAAGGTTTTAGCTGGCGGTCATTGTTTATTAAAAAGTTATAAACAAAAAAAATTTGGTGGGGAAAATTATTTAAAGCAGTGAATTGTTGGTATATTGAAAGGAAAGTTATTTAAAGCAGAGAATAGTTGGTATATTGAAAAGTATGTACACAATTTTATGTATTAGAAAGTGTGAATACAAGTATTTTCTGCTTTAATCATGGCAAAAGCATGTTAAAGCTTTGTTAAAGCAGATAATAGTTGGTTATTGACAAAACCAACAGGTTAGTGACGCGCTTTACAAGTATGTGCTTTTTAAGTTGAAGCACATACGAAACACATACTTGTAAAACGCGCCACTAACCTATAAATTAGTGACGCGCTTTACAAGTATGTGCTTTGTAAGTTGAAGCACATACAAAGCACACACTTGTAAAGCGCGCCACTAACCTATAGGTTGGTGACGCGCTTTACAAGTATGTGCTTTTTAAGTTGAAGCACATACAAAGCACATACTTGTATAGCGCGCCACTCACCTATAAATTAGTGACACGCTTTACAAGTATGTGCTTTGTAAGTTAAAGCGCATACTCTCTATTCTCTGCTTTAAATAACTTTCTTTTCAATATACCAACAATTTACTGCTTTAAATAATTTTCCCCACCAAATTTTTTTTGTTTATAACTTTTTAATGAACAATGACCGCCAGCTAAAACTTTCTGAAGGTCACTCAGAAGGGTGATCTTGACAACATATGTCAAGGTCAAGGTCGTTTATGCCTTTCAATACTCAAAATAACTGCTATATTTTTCAAACTTTTTTTGTTTATAACTTTTTAATAAACAATGACCGCCAGCTAAAACCTTCTGAAGGTCACTCAGGAAGGTGACCTTGACAACATATGTCAAGGTCAAGGCCATCGGTGAGGTTTGACCTAATATGCATATTTACCCTAAATTCTATGCGAAAACCTAAAATTATACAAGAACACATTATCACACGGCAAGCGGCCGAGGAGCACCCGACGCAAGCGAAATAGAGAAAAAAAAGCGATACCGCAATATTGTACTAAATAGCGTCTAGATGTAAGATTTCCATGTAAAAAACAAAGAAACCAGAATTATGTAAAATAGTATAAACGAAAATTCATGTAAATCGTTTTCTTTTTTCAAAGGGGGAGGAATGTCGTAACCCGACCAGCTTTTGGGAACCAAGACACGTTTAGTAATTGATACGTGATTCCAAACAAGGAATAAGAATATTAATCCGTAATCAAAACATTTAAGTATTAAAGATGAACGTGACGATAAGAAACGAGTCACAGTTCCGTTCCCAGAATGCTGAGATAGCGGAAGAGTAGCGCGGAACAGATATGGAGCAACGTACGTGCTCCGGTGAGGGTCGCTACACTCCTTCCGTCTCAATAAATCGAATATATATGCCAATAGCGACAGGATCAGATCAGATCGTTTCTGACAGTAACCGCGCATCCTACATCTCGCGTATAATTATACCATTACTGTAACAAAGTGTTAGCCAATAAATATCTATTCTTTTATTGAAAGTACGGAGTGTCGTTATTAGTGCGTGGGTCCTAATTCTTTGGGCACTTACATCCCGACAAAGTCCCTCCTTCACGGCAACAGGCACAACAGTGCACTAGTGCAAGCGTCCGAATTTGCTATTAGTTTCCAGGACACAAACAATTTTTCGATAATTATGTAAAGTTATTGACTTGCGGGATAATGTTTGCGAAATACCGTAAACTTATGTTTCTATACCGCATTCTCAAACATTCAGAAGTACGTCAAAATCCTTGAATATATGGAAATTATCAAAAAGTGATATGTACAGTTTTATGACATAACCTCAATTTTCAACTTACAAGCACATTTTCATAAATGTGATATTACTCACTTGCAGGTTAATGTTTGTTGAATACCGTAAGCTCACATTTTCTTGCCGCGTTCTCAAATGTAAAAATGTATATTAAACGCCCTGAATATACGTAAATAAGACAAAACTAATACGTACATTTTATGGCCTAATGTTAGTTTCCAGGACAATCAAATTTTTTAAAACAAGAACTTAATCATTTAACTATACAACGCGTATTGGATATCATTCATTCTGTCTTTTCCAAATAATTAGTTACTTGGAAAAGACATAGAATATATGATATCCGATACGCTATGAATATTTAAATGATTAAGTTCTTGTTTTAAAAAATTTGTTTCTGACTTGGAAACTAACGTTAGGCCTTAAAATTAGTTTTTGCTTATTTACGTATATTCGGCGGATTTAATATGCTTTTTCACAGTGGAGAACATGGTAGGAAGAGGTGAGTTTAAATTATTCCGCAGACATTAACACGCAAGTGGACTAATTTCACATTATTTGTGAAAATTTGTTTGTCCTGGAAATTAACGTTAGGCCGTATGATGGCAATTTCTTTACTTTTTAGTAATTTAACAAATTTAGTAATCTTATAAACACTTAAAAGCCCGGTCAAGCTATTCTATCGTAATTACGTTATAACACGAAATCATGTAGTGAACGTTATTGGAAAAAATGAATGGAAGAGGAACTTAGCTCTTATGTACGAAGTCTAATTATTATTCATGAAAAACGTAAACTGTATTTAGCATCATTATCCAAGCATTAAATTGGCTGTTAGCAGCTAATAGTCAATTTGATGTTTGGAAATAATACTGAAAACCATTTACCTTTTGATTGAATGACTTATAGACTTCATACATAGGAGTTACGTTTCCTCTTCTATTTATTTTTTCTAATAACATGTACTACATGACGTTGTGCTATAACTCGTTATATAATAGCTAGACGGGAGTTTTTAGTGTTTATAAATTCATTAAATTCGTTGTTATTAGAATACTAGAAAATTGCCATCATATGGCCTAACGTTAGTTTCCAGGACACAACAAAATTTTTTAAAACAAAAACTTAATCATGTAACTAAACAACGCGTATCGGCTATCATTTATTCTATCTTTTCCAAACAACTAGTTACTTGGAAAAGACACAATTAGAATGAATGATATCCGATACGCGTTGTTTAATTAAATAATTGTTCTTGCTTTTAAAAATTTTGTTGTATCCTGGAAACTAACGTTAAGCCATAAAGATACATATCAATTTTTATTTACTTATATATAAATTCAACGAGTAATGTACTTTTTAACATTCAAAAATGGCGTAAAACAATATTTCAGTATTCAGTTTTCGGTATTCCACAAACATTAATCCGCAATTAAATAATTTTGCATTATTTACGAAAATTGATTTGTGTCCTGGAAACTAACGTTAAGCCATAAATGTTATATGTCTTGGAATCTTCCATAAAGCATATGTTTTTTCCAGGCCAGTCCTGGATACAATTACCGTCCTGGAATATACCATTACGAAAGTGTCCTAGTCCAATATCTTAAAAAGTAATTGGTTGATTTAATATTCCTTTGTAGAATAAAACCAGGGTGTGAGGGCGCATTAAGAAATATAAACAAAAATAGGATATCCCGGAACCGACCATTTAACAAAGATATATATTTAGGTACTGCGACCCAATTTCCCGCGAGCTCGCCACTGCGGCGTTGCCGCAAATTAATATGTCTTCATAACCCAATGTTCAAACCGCGAAGAACAATACGCGAAAACTGGGCGTCAGGTGCGATTACACGCACCACGTCTCGATGCTCAGATCGCTAATTCCATGTCTCAGGGCGAGATTCGTTAAGTGATGGGGTAAGGAGGGGGAGCGCAGCGTAATGAACCATGTAGCATAATTAAAATAAATAATAGGTCGTATATTGTAGAAAACAACGATTCACCTGATACAGTCATTAATCTGTTACGTATGGAACAGAAGAAGTTCCTCTCAAAACGGTACTACAGGCCGATTCAGATTCGCGACAGATCTCTCCGGCAGAAGACATTTCGGGCGGCTATGTCCGCAACACGCGACACATGCTAAACTATCGTCACACAGAGCGCGAAATTCCACGACAATCGCCATACGCAATACTACACGAAACGATCGCGACACGGACCGAAGCACAAGATGGAAGCACGGGATCGTATATACGCGACTCGAACACGACAATCGCCACATCGCACGGCACACGAACGCAATACGCAAATATTTCACACGACCGCTACGCGAAACGATACTCGAGATCCGCGAGAGTCGTCGAAGTCGAATGTTACCGCCTTTATCCCGATTTAACTGAAACTACGGAAAGTTACACGACACAATAACAAGCGAAGAATCTATACACAATAATACGCTATTTACAAAGGTGACTGTCGGCGGCGGCGGAGTTCCCCAGAAGGAGCTGTTTGGATCCTCTCTCGGACGGCTCTCCTCGTAATACTCTTAAAACGGAAAACGGTACATTACTCTACAGCAAATCTCTCTGCCTCTCGGAGATACTGTTTACTGCGATAAAGGAGAGTCTCGATCGGATCCCGCGATAAAGGCGCGAAGACTACCTGAGTGGTGGCCTTACACACTTGATCGCTGCCAACATCCGGTCGGCCTGGATGACACCTTGCTCCCTTGATAGTCCGCACGACAGTGATGATCAATCCTCGATGGCCCGGCGGGATCACGCACGTCAGGCCCCCGCACCTGCGCACCAAGCCCGCGACAGTTCCCACGTCGATTCGCCCTGCGCGATCCATCCATCCGATTCGAGAGCCGCCCTTGACGCTCGAAATTCGGTCTGCCAAACCGCGGTACGCTTCCTACCCGGTAGGCACCCTTCACACTCCTCGTAGGGTCGTCCGCTCGCTTCGCGAGCCCGAGGGCTCCTCAGCGGCGACGACACTCCCGGATGGAGGCCCTCATCTCGGCATCCTTGACTCGGGTCCTCCGCGTCCTTTCATCAGAATGGCGTCGATCGTAGGCGTTTAGCGCTCGCCCCGCGAGACGCTCTGCCGCAATTACTCGGCGAGAGGCCCGAACGTGACCCGCCCGTCGGCACATCCTTGCTGCTGTCGTTTCCTCGTTCCCTCATCCGAATGTCCTCATACATCGCGAGAAGCTAACCACACACTTGGCTTCGTCTGCCCGCCCATGGTGTAAGTAAAAAGGTGAAGCATTGCGCATAATGGCGGCAGCTTTGGCGGTTGAACCAATCAGAAGGCGTCCTGTTTTGTAGGCGCGCCGCTCACTTCAAAGTGAAATTCAATTATAAGAAATGAAAATGCGTAAATCATGTAATAAATTGTAAATATATATTTTAATGAAATACAATAAAACCTTAAATAAAATACAGGAATAAATGAAATAACGTTTTTTGTGATTTTTTTACATTTAAAATAAACATTTAACATAACATAATAATTAATGATTTTAAATAAAATGTAAACTTGAATAAAATAACAATTTAAATATAAACTTTATTGCATATATGTTTTGTTTTTTTTCCGACTTTTTTAATAGTATTATTTCTTTTTATTTCTAAATTAATGTGCCTTAATCGAATGTATGTTCTTGTTCGAACCAAGCATGCTAATACATTCCTTGGAAAGGAATTATTTATTTTTTAATCAGAATATGGAACACAACACACGCACTTGGTAAAAACAATTTTATATAAAAATATATAAAAACATATAAAAACATATATAAATATATATAATTATTTATCAAATATGTCTATACATGTTTCCTGTTCTCTTCTATAATGTCTGTTCGTATAATATATTACAGGAAAAAAAATAAAAAGAAAAATCTAAAAATGATTAAAAAGATCATTTTCGCATATTTATATATGTTTTTTAATATATTTTTATATAAAAATTTTTTTACCGGGACAACGACGCTTTGACAACAGACGCACGCGACGGGTGACGGACATGACCGACGTGACATATGACGCACTGACAGGAGCAGCCATATTGCTTTTCTTGCAAAACAGGTCGCGCGCTGATTGGCTCAAAAATTGAACGACTGCGCAGCGTCGGGAATGCTTCACCTTGTTACTTACACCATGTGCCCGCCTTTCCCAAGTCGCAACAATCACACACGAATACACGCAATCATACCCAAAATCACACACGAAATCATACACGAAGTCGCCCGAAAGCGCCGAAACAGAGAGACAGCCTCCTCCCCGGGAGAGGCGCCATCCCCAAACTTTCCCCTCGGCCGCTCCGCCGGTCAGGGTGTCGGACGTGACTATGTCACGTCACAGTACATATATTTATGTTTTTATATAAAAAATTTTTTTTATTTTAAAGAGGTATATTCGTGTCACTAACGTTCCAAAGAACATGAAAAATGTCATCAATTACCTGCAATTATACAAATGACATGATGTAATAGATATTGTACTACAAGTATCACAGTCGCATTTAACTACTGCTCAGCACTTAACGAGGAGTTAAATTAAGTTTGTGTTTATTAAATAATACTTATCTCTCCGTATGCATGTTAGTGCAGTCCTCAAACTTCAGCTCGCTCCAACTTACCTTTGTGAGGATTCTTCCCCCCGTTCTGAAAGCTACGTTAAGATTAAATTAATTTAAGTTAAATTAAAAGTTGATTTTTAACAGCCTTATTTATATTAAATTACATGCGGGTCGACCGACCCACCACTCCGACCGCTCGCGGGCCTCCACCAGATGTCTCCCCCGGTACGCGTACCGCGTGAGACTGATCGTGTTACGCAAGACGCTGACCTCCTACCCCGCGCCTCGTCTCTCCGATATGCTAACCGTCGCATCGAGCATACACGTGTTATTACGTAATCGATCAAGGTCATTGCATGTTGTTTACGACAAGACAAATGCGTGATTTTTATCAGATTGTACGTCGCTGGAGGGCATAAATCGACGCGGTAACTGCAAATTATCTCATCGCAGTCTCTTTTTAGATTCGCGTTCGACGCTAGGTATACAAACAGGTAGGTATATAAACGTGTCCGCTTCCGATGCCGCTCGCATATCGTAATATACGCGCGGTGCAGCGTCGTTCTTCTTGCTTTTTGCGTTCAAAGATTGTGGAAAAAAGGAAAAAAATGTCGAGAAATGGAAGAGGATGAGGAAATCGCGTCCGACGCGAGCGATAGTGATAATGCCAATGCAGTCGAACATCTGTCGACTTTCACCTATTCCTCGAGTTCCGAGAATTCTGAGTGCAAGAATCGCGACAGTGATAGTGATCTGTGTTGCCACGAGACGCTACCGACGTCGACGACCGCGAGCACTCATAGTGGTGATTCTCGGAAGTCCGATCGGTGTTACAGTCCGTATCACGTAAATGAATATTTAGGGAGCCACGTGGTGAAGGAGGAACGTCGATGGAATCTGCCGACGTATCATTTGCGAAGGGAAATTGGAATTCTGGATCCGCGAGAGAAAGTGTGGATTCAAACGGTGATCGCGTACAGTTCTAGAGCGGTGTGTTACTATCGTACAATTCCGAGACGTATCACGAAAAGGGGGGTAAACGGCAAGAGTCGGGTCGAGTATCGTCGCGATATTTGTGAAAGGCTAAAATTTGAAATATCCTCGGACGGTTACGCCGTGTGGTTGCGATAAAGAGAACATGGAGGAGCGTGAAAAGCAAGAGTATCGCGATCTTGTCGAACGCGAGACGAGCATCGACTCGGTAGATTCGTATCGCGCATGGTCGCGACGTTGTGACGCGCTTCTAGAGATAATGCGCGAGAAAAGTCGCGAACGACCTCGACTGTCGTTCACTGGAGAGATCCATTCTTTGGCCTGTCAAATTGCGATATTACTGGGAGTCAGGAACCGTCTGTGTCAACGTTTTTTCGCGCACGTGGGGCCGGTCTTGATGAACCATCCTCGTCTTTGTCGGTGTCGTCGTCGTTGGCGTCGAAAGGATTTTCGTGGGCGGAGATCGATACGGCCTTCGATAGACGCGTCCTGACCGGTGTGGTGATAAATCAGGATCACGTCAAGCCTCGACGGTTTCTCGAGGAGGCGAGAGACACGGTGCTCGGTCATGTGCGCGACAATCTCGAGAGACATGGTTGTCTCAAGGTCAGCACTCTTTTCAATGGAGAATTTGTCATCACGAGTGGTGAAACCGCGGTCAAGAGTATCGCTACGAGCAACTAGCAGCTTTTTCCCACGTCAGATCTGCTAGAATGGTACGATAGTCGCGTGATGGACGTAACTCTAACGGCTCTCGAAGAGTTTCAGGAACGGGACAGCGGATGGGCGTTGTCGCGTATATCGAATTTGATGGTGAATGTCAACAAGTGCAATCCCATGTACGCGGGATGCTGGATGGAGATGCCATTGTGGATAAAACATACGCGATCGGTGGTCAACGTGCGGCGGATGGACAACGCGTGTTTCGCTCGGTCGATCGTCGCCGCGTTGTATCCCGTTTTGAAAAATCCGGAAAGATGGCACGAGTATCCTCCTTATTCGGCGATATTGAATCTCGAGGGAATCGAGTTTCCCATGGCTCTGAGGCGGATCACCAAATTCGAACGTCTCAACGATATATCCGTAAACGTGTTCACCGTTCGCGAGGGAGAGGTGAGGATGAATAAGAAGAAGAAGAACGTGCGGAACAAAGTGATTGTTCCTCTGCGTCTCACCGACGACAAGAGAGATCGTCACGTCAATTTGTTGTACCTGAAGGATGCGCGACGCGGCGATAACGTTGGTCATTACGCGTGGATAAGGAATCTCTCTCGATTGGTGTCGTCACAGCTGAGCGGTAATAATTCGAAAAGGCATATATGTGATCGGTATGTATAAAAAGAAGATTAAAAAATATGACGGACCAGACTATACTGTTTTTTTTATCTTTCAGCTGTCTCTGCACTACTTCGGTACGAGCGAGAGATTGATCGCTCACGGTGTGGACTGCGGAAAGATGAACGACTGCGCCATTCTTCTTCCGAGCGACGACGAGAAGTTGCTGTTCTTTCAAAATCAGAGCAGGAAAGAGCGACTCTCCTTCGTGGTGTACGCTGACCTGGAATGCGTGCTGGAGAAGAGGGATGAAACGGATCATCAAGCGACATCCGACGCGACTTATATATATCAGCATCACAGACCATTCAGCGTCGGTTATTATCTGTGTTGCTTGTACAATCAAAGTTTATCCATGTACAGATCGCGACGCGGCGAGGATTGCGTGTCGTGGTTCGTAAATGAGCTCAACGGTATCGCGCGTCGTGTGAGAACGATACACACTAGAAACGTGATCATGGCGGAGCTCACGTCAAAAGAGAGAAGCGAATTTTAGAGCGCGACGCGTTGTCACATATGCGACAGATTCTTTCAACCGGACGATTATCGTGTGCGCGATCACTGTCATTTGACCGGGCGGTACAGAGGTCCCGCACATTTGTCCTGTAATTTGAATTACAAAGATTCGTTCGTTATTCCTGTTTTTTCACAATCTGTCGGGTTACGATGCTCATTTTATTATCAAAGACATAGCCAACAGTTTCGAGGGTCGTGTCGACTTGCTGCCGATCAACAAGGAGACGTACATGTCGTTCACGAAGAACGTCAAAGAGACGAAGCACGATAGTTGGGGAAATCGCGTTAAGTTACGATTCGTGGATTCGTTCAGGTTTCTTGGTACCAGTCTCGAGAAATTAGCGTCGTATCTCGACAAGTCCAGGCTGAGGATTACGCGGTCTGAGTTTTGGGAAATCAGCGCGGACGATTTCGATTTGCTCACGCGGAAGGGCGTATTTCCGTACGAATATCTCGACAGCGTGGATAAACTGTTGGAGACCGAGCTGCCACCACGCGCGGCCTTCTATAGTTCGCTGTCCGGCGACGTCGCGAGCGAGAGCGATTACGAGCACGCGTTGAACGTCTGGCGTCGTTTTCGCGTAAATGATCTCGGCGAGTACAGCGACCTGTATCTCAAGACGGATATATTGCTTCTGGCGGATATTTTCGAAATTTTTCGCAACAACTGTGTCGACAGTTACGGATTGGATCCCGCGCACTGTTACACTCTACCGGGATACACGTGGGACGCTATGTTGAAGCACACGGGTGTTCGATTCGAACTGCTTACCGATATTGATATGTTGCTGTTCGTGGAGCGCGGTATCCGCGGCGGTCTTAGCCAATGCTCGCACAGATACGCGCGAGCCAACAATAAGTACATGTCGTCGCACGATTCGTCAGAACCGTCGACGTACCTTATGTATTTCGACGTGAACAATCTGTACGGCTGGGCGATGTGCGAGCCCTTACCCTACGCGGACTTTCGATGGGTTGATGATCCTGAGAGCTTTAACGTTATGTCCGTGACGTCGAACTCGTCTATCGGTTACATCCTAGAGGTTGACCTCGCGTATCCGCGGGAGCTCCACGACGCCCACGCGGATCTTCCGTTCTGCCCGACGCGAGAAAAGCCTCCAGAAAAACGGTACGATAAACTTCTGGCCACGCTCTATGACAAATCGCGTTACGTGGTGCATTATCGAAATTTGCAGCAATTCGTGCGATACAGGTTGTGCGTAACGAAAATTCATCGTGTGTTGCGATTCGCGCAATCTCGGTTAGCAGTTATATAGAGCTTAACACGGGATTTCGAACTCTCGCAAATAACGAGTTTGAGAGAAATATGTATAAATTGATGAACAACGCGGTATTCGGAAAACAATGGAGAACGTGCGCGAGCACGTCGATGTGCGTCTCGTCACGCGCTGGGACGGGGTATACGGCGCTGAGGCAATGATCGCTAAGCCGAATTTTCACAGTAGAAGCGTTTTCTCGGAGGATTTAATGGCCGTCGAGCTACGCAGGCTCGAGGTGAAATTCAACAAGCCGATCTACGTTGGCATGTGCATTCTAGAGATATCTAAGATGCTCGTGTATGAATTTCATTACAATTACATGGTACCGTTGTATCGCGATAGGTGTAAACTAATGTACACGGACACCGATAACTTGATATATCGCCTAGAATGCGACGACGCGTACGAGAATATCAGGCGCGATATCGCGAGATTTGATACGAGTGACTATCCCGATGGCAATGCGTACGGTATGCCGCGCGCGAACAAGAAAATACCCGGTCTGATGAAAGATGAAAACAACGGTGCGATAATGACTGAGTTCGTAGGGCTCAGAGCGAAGATGTACGCTCTGAAGGTGATTGGTAAAGACGACACTAATGCCCAGTTTCTTCACCGTTGGATAACTTTATCCTTAGGTTAAATTCACTCTTCGTCTCTTTCTAAGAGTTAGGCTAGAAAGAGACGAAGAGTGAGTTTATCCTAAGGATAAAGTTATCCGACGGTGAAGAAACCGGGTATTAGAGGATAAAGGGTGTAAAGAGGAACGTGGTTGCGAGAATGATAACGTTCGATGATTACAAGCGGTGTCTGCTCAACGTGACGGAGCAGTCGCGACGTCAGTCGTGCTTGCGCTCGAAGCTGCACGAGGTGTACACCGTGTCCGAGTTGAAGCTAGCTCTTAGTCCCTACGACGACAAACGATGCGTTGCGCCCGATTCCTTCGACACTACCGTGGGGACATTACGGAATATCAGTGAGGGAAAATGGAGGGGGATCGCGCAAAGAATAAACGCGCGAGATATTTTTTATACATATAATATATATTTCCTTTGTTTGTTCTCTTTATCACATTATATTTTTTATTAATTTCTTTTGTTTGTTCTCTTTATTACATTATATTTTTTATTAATCCTTGGTGGAAGAACTACGCTGCCTTCATGGCGGTAAATAATATTTAAAATATAAGGGAAGAACTACGCTGTTTTTTTAATGCGTTGTAAAATAGAAAAAAATGTAATGTAACAAAAATGTTCAAATAGGCTCGGAAGACAAAGAACCAAAGGAGGTTTTTTTTTTAGATAGAGCGTGGTGTAGCTCTCATCTTCAACCATGAATTTTTCACTTTTTCCGTTTGTTTTCCCGTTAAGCTCCGCGCGACTGTGTACGATAAGAAGCGTTACGTCATACACTATCGCAATCTTCAAAAATTGCATGCGTCACGGTCTTCGCGTTACAAAAGATACATGGCGTATTGCAATTCGCTCAATCCCCATGGCTTTGCGATTACATTGAATTAGGAACTTTTATTTGTTTCTTTGGTGTTTCCCGAGTCTAATTTGTCTCAATAAATTTTAATAAAATCATCTCGCTGGGGTGCAAACGTCTTTTGTGACAAATTTGTTTTTTCACAATCGACGTTTGTACCCCAGCGAGATGGTTTTATGTTTCCAAGGGGTTACTTTGTCTCGTTGTCTCGCGTGTAACAACAGTCGAATCAACAGAATGTACATTATAATTTTTTTTCATAAATGTGACATTTTATAGAATTTTAGAATTTATTGCGAAAAAAATATTTATATAATATTAACAAAATGTAAGAATAAATGGAGTGCGGTATTGTTCCTTGCACTTATTACATAAAGGCAGGAAATAGTTTCGAAGAACTGCATTTATAATATATCGCCGCAAGTGAGAGAGAAAAAAAGAATATTTGTATATCGCAATATGTACACGATTTTATTTCTATGAAAAAATATATAACAGTATAAAATATATTACAATACAGCTGTAAAACAACCTGTATTCTCGAAGCTCGGATCGTAGCTCGCGGCGTGGTCAGGGTCGAGAAAAAGGTGCGGAGGAAAAAGCGCTTATACTCAGGTTTCTAATTAAATATCTGGTTTAAATACAATTTATTCGGCTAGCTCGTATACGTATTACAATGTTTCCTTTTACAAGTCTTGATCGTGTTTGACAGAATACGCTTTAAGTGGGAACGCAAGGCGGGGCGTTATTAGTTTCCCGAATTTACGTGATCGGCTCGCGGCGGTAGCTAGCGGGATGTTTCGTATCGCGATCGATGGGCGCGTCGATGGCCCACGCGGGGCGGCGCTGGAAAGTGAAAGTAACGCGGTAAGTAGGCGGCGCCTAATTTGGTAGATTCACGTAAATGCCTTAGGACGGCGCGAGGCGTGTACGGCACGCGGCGCGATTAGGTGCGCGATACAGTGACACGAGGCGTGTACAATTACGCGAGGTTGCACGGGCGAGTGCGTGAAAATGGCGTGTGGATACGCGGCACGAGGATCTTGGATACAATGCCAGGAAGCTGCGTGTAATCGGGTACACCCGACTGGGAGGAGTACTCTCCTCCACAGTACACGTGGACGGCAACCGGGGACACCCGGCAGGACAGAGCACGCTCTATACAGTGCACGTCAAGGAAAGAAAAAAACCACGGCCGGGTACGCCCGACGTACGGAGAACGCTCCGTACGGGACGTGGACTTTTAGCGTGTGATAAACGGCGACACTGGTAACCGAGAACTCTCGGAAGAGACGAGTACGCTCAACCTCACCAGTACGACCGGGGCTTCAGGAAAGCGGTGTCGACGTACGGGAACTCCCGAATAGAGACTGAGTACTCTCAACCTCGTCGGCACGGCTGGCGTTTGCAAGAAGCAGGATCGGGACTGGAAGTCGTGAGCAGCGGACAGGTCTGGACGGATTACTGTCTCACGACGGAGTCTCTCATTAGGCAAAATCGTCGCCTTTTTATACCCCCCGGGCTCGTTATTTCGGTAGCGGGGGGTATCGCTGACGCGGAGACGCACGTGGCGGGGATGTTGGGCCGGAGTAGGGGCGCCGACGCGGCGTCGCGAACGCGCTCGATATTGTTCGGGCGCTTTCGGATATCGATCCGTTTGTCCCGAATCAATATCCGGCGGCGAGTGCGCCGACTTTACGTTGTTTAAAAAAATGTGTGGGGGCATTCCGCCCCCTTTCTTCGCCCGACAGATGGTCGGCCGGGCGGCTCGGCTGATGAACGGCCGGGACGATGCACATTCCGGGGTGCATCGTTACAGCTGTCTTATTTATCCAGGAATTGTGCGAACTGTCCATTCCCAACCATTTCACCAAGTACACTTGGTTACCCCGTTTGCGCAGCACTTTCTCCACGAGGTAGACATCGGGATTGGATACTCGGAGCAACTCGTACTCGTAGAATCCTCCGGCTATCGTTTCCCCACGGTAATCTTTTAGCAGATACGTCACAGGATTGGTCCGTTGCACCTTGGCGACGCGAAAGATCTCTGTGGTCCAGTTTGGAGTGTAGCCCTTCTCGAATATCGTTTTGAATTTGCTTATGCGTACCGGATCGTTTACTTTGAATTTCGCCGGGCCGGCGATCTTCGTGCGACTGTACACCGTGGATAGAAGTCTCTCGGCGACAGCGGGTGTCACGTCCACTGGTCGCATTCCGATCATTCGTTTTCGATGGTGGTTGTAATTCGACAGCAGACTCGGTAACGCGTTGACCCATTCGTACGTTCCGTTAAGCGTGAAGAGTTTCCACATGTTCTCTTTGAGTGTGCGATTAAATCTCTCCACTACTGACGCTTTCATCACTGAGTACGTTGAGTAATGATTGACGTCGCGTTTCTTTAGAATCTCACGTACGTCGGTGTTGTAGAACTCCTTTCCTTCGTCCGTTTGCAGATTCTTCGGGAATCGCGCGCTCTCGCGAAATATCTTGGACAGCGCCGCGGCCATCTCCTTTCCACTTTTGCTCTTGAGCGGTAACGCCCATGCGTATTTGCTCAGCACGTTGATGACCGTCAATATGTAGTTGTAGCCTTTGTTTTGCCGCGCGTAGGGACGCATCTCCACCACGTCGGCCTGCCACAGATCGTCATAGCCGCGCACTACGACACGACGCCGCGGAAAGTTTTTTCGAGCCGGCGCGTGCAGTTCCTTCACTAGTTTTCGTTTCTCGACGCTCATTATCACGCTCTACGTCGAGGAGGAAGGGCTCTTCTTGCCAGAGTCGAGAAAACCGACAATTTTGTTCAGTCTTGCCTGTTCCACGTCGCGATCGCTCGTCACCTATTTTGAACTCGCGGGCGTTGCGAATGTCCTCCGTTGGCTTGCGAATATTTTCCGTTTGCTTGCGAATGCCGTCTTTATTCTTTTCACTGTCTTGTCGAATGATTCTTGCGTCACCGTCTCTTTACTCAATTCTTTGACGTCGTTTTGAAATTTTTGTAATGTATCTCGTAATTCGTTCAGTTTGTCGGTCACGGTTTTGTCCATTTCGTTCTTCACCGTTGAGAGCGATCTCGCGGTGTTCTCGCGAAACTTTTCGATATCGTTTCGCAGATCTCGAAGCGCCAGCTCGACGTAGCTCCTGTTCGTCGCGTCGATGTCGACCTCCGGTGCGGCTAGACGTCGTATCTTGCGCTCCCTCGCGTCGTAGGAATCGTCGTTCAGACAGAGCGCGCTGTCGCGCTCATAGCTTCGTAGAGATTCGATTGACGATGCTCGCGACCTTCCGTTGTCTCTATCCAGAGACATTCCAAACCTGTTCACCGACATCGAAAATCGTATTGCCGTTGCGTTCGACGTGGTGCTTCAATTTATAACCAATCCCGATTCGCGAAGCTCCTCGATTATCGATACGATCTCATTGTCGTGAGCGGTGTTGCCAGCTCGATGCGAGGCGTCGAACAATCGAAGACAATTTACCAATTCGTTGGGATCGTTCCAGTGAACGTAATCTATCTTGTTGTGATTCAATCTCATGGTCGACGGTAGATTGGTCACGCCGGCGCCCTTTCTAGCGCTGCCGATTCTGGCGCGGGTCACGAGCGGAGCGATGATGTATGCGTACTTCTGCCCCTTGTTACTCTTGATAGGATTCTCAGCTTTATGACCGCGTTTATAAGCGTTCGTCGCCACCAGTAGACTTCTATATTTGTGCAGGTCATCCTTGGTGTAGATTGCATCATCGGGGTGTCTCTTGAAGATCAATTCGTACAAGCCGGGCGTGCCCTTGTACGTCACCCCGTCCACGATCACGGAATCGTCCGCGAGCATCTCGAACCGTTTGTCGCCGAGCATCGGGCCATCGTTCGTGACGTACACGCCGTAAACGTGATCGATCATGTCCCCGCCGAAGAAAAGAGCGTCCACGTATTTCTTTCCCAAGGGTCCTAAATTGCTCTTTCGCAAATCCTCGCGTCCCTCCGGCGTTTGCAGAGCTCTCTGATGGAAGTTTTGAGAGAAGGTTGCGGCGACTGGAAGACGTCTTCCTTCCTCAGCGATAACTTCCGCGGTTCCAGAGGCGTGCTGGATCAAATCGCGAGCGTGTCCGAAGCGACGCTCGACAACCTCCGCGGTTCCAGAGGCGTGGAACGAATCGCGAGCATGTCTAACGTGGTGCTCGATCGTTTCTTTTTAGGCTTAGTTTCCCGCGCGATTTTTCCATCGTCGTCGCTATCCTCGCGCTTCTTTTTAACGATACCTCTTGAGTCGCCGTCGGCCTCGGGCTCGCCTCCGCTTTCGGCGATCTGCTTCAGCGGATCGATGATCGGCTTGAATTGCCTTTCGAGAGCGATCTCGCTCTCTATCTTGCCGGTTTTCAACGCTCTGTATTTTCTGCGAATCGAGCCGCGCGTCTTGGCAATCTCTTTCGCGGTTCTCTCCCGCTCGGCAGCGTCCTTCGAGGTTATTTTCGCGCTGCTTATTGTTACCGACTGATCGATCTACAGCACGGCGAAGTCGTTGAAGCCACGTCTGTATCTGCCGTTGCGCTATCTTTGTCTATTACCAGGAAGCCATATTTGCGTTGCCAACATTCGCGACATAATGCGCAAAAATCCTCATACGGCGTATCGGTGTTCACGTGATCCTTGTACACGTGTTTCAAATTGGTACCGTCCTGTCTGAATAGGATTAGCAGATTCGCGTTGTCGCGTATGAGATGTTTCGGTATCTTTGCGTACGTCTGACAGAGATAGAAACAATCGACATCCGAATGTTGACCCATTGCAAAGTATTCTTTGATCGCGTCTTGTCGGTCGCAGATCACGTCGTCGAACACGAATATCGAATCGGGTAGAGCCTCGTTCGGTGATATGACGTCTCGATTATCGGTGAACGCATGATAACCGATCTCGTCTATCGATTCGAGTAGCTTTTCGAGATATCGATACTTTGGCTGCTGCAAGGATTTCGAGTACACGTACACGTTCTCGAAACGCACCCCGTGTGGACTCTCTAGCAAACTCATTAGAACGTTCGTCTTGCCGCAATTGGAGGGGCCACAAATGATGCAGCGTATCGCGCTCGGCAACAGCGGGCCGTGTCTTTGCGCTTCTCGAACCGCTCCGCCCGATGTCAGTCGCGTTTTGCGGTAGAGATTTGACACTCCTATTGTCAGCGGCTGTCGCATGAATCTCATTTGTCCGTATCGCGCGCGTGCGTGCACACTTGTTTTTTACACTTGTACCGCGAATCGTCGATCGATTCGCGCGGCAATCGCGATGTTTATCCTGTTGACGGATAAGCTCGATATTTTCGGACTGACCGCCGAACAGTTGCAGTACGTGCCGAAGATCGTTCTGCTGCGCAACTTTTTCCCGATTGTGTTAAACGACTGTGGAGCAAACTGCCGAATCATCTGAGAGCGGATGCCGAGGTGCAGAGTTGCCGCGTGTGCCTGGAACATTACAATCGACCGTAGCATCAGTCACACCTAGACGGTCCACCGCCACTCATAAAGGATTGCGTTGGATGTCGCGCGCAACGCACAGTAGCGGTATCGGCGGTGGACTGTTAAACAAGACGATAAATGATCTTCCTTTCAAGCTACATGTACCCGGTTATCAGTTCTGCGGACCCGGTACTCGTCTCGCGAAGCGGCTAGCGCGCGGAGATCGAGGTGTAAATCCGTTGGACGCGGCGTGTCGGGAGGACGACATCGCTTATTCGCGAAGCAACGATCTCGTTGATCGACACGCTGCTGATCTAGCGCTCGCTGAGAGAGCGCGCAAGCGCGTAACCGCGAATGACTCGACTCTCGGCGAGAAAGCAGCTGCGACCGCCATATGGGCTGCCATGAAAGTATAAACAAGGTTAAGTATGGGTATGAGCGCGCGAGGAACGAGGAGGAGGACGAGGACCACGACGACGAGAAGGAGGAAGGTACTTCCCGCGGCAAAACGCGGAGGCTTTTTACCACTTTTGCCGATGCTGGGATCAGAGATCGGTAGAGCGGCCGGTGTAGCGAAAGCGGTGAATGACAGCAAGGCTGCTCGACGTCAACTCGAAGAATTACAGCATTACAATCGAGCGACAGAAAGTCGTGGATTGTATCTCACGCCGTATAAACGTAGCGGTGGCGGCGCGAGGACGATCAAAAGAAAACCGTCGTCGTTAAGATGTAAAAAAAAAAATCTCGTGGAAGGAAACGCTAACCGCACTTGATCTACCGTTGTCTGGTCTTACGACGAACGAGCAATTGAGTCGCTGCGCGCGCCGTTTGCGCATACCCTTCTTCAGAGGCGTGTTTATGCGTGACGCGCTGCCGACGAGAGTGCGTAACGATGAGAGCGGTATTGTAAATCTCGACAACGCCGCTTGTCCGGGCACGCACTGGGTCGCCTACGCCAAGAGAGGAAACAATGCGATTTACTTCGACGGTTTTGGTAACCTTCGTCCACCGCGGGAACTTGTGCGATATCTCAGAAGCGAGGTGAATATCGCGTACAACTATCGTTCGTATCAGACGTTCGAACGAAGTATCTGCGGTCAGCTGTGTCTGCGGTTTCTTCGAGAGATTGATTAGAGACGCTCTTCCTGAATAAGCGATCGTTCTTTGTCATGTCATTGACACTTACGTTGACCGGGAGAAGCAGCGTTCTCGCGGCGAGCTACTTTCCCGCTCTGGATCTGAGCGACGGTGATTACGAGTTGGGTCTCGCGAATTTTGAGACGTACAACACGATACCGAACGTTAACTCTACGAACAATAAATTCTATTTCGACAAAAACGACGAGACAATTACGATTCCCGAGAGATCGTATGAACTGCGTGCCATAGGCAGATATCTGAGAGCCGCTATTCTCCGCAAGCGACAGGTGTTTATCGGTGTGGAACCGTCGACGGTTACGCACGACGTGTACCCGAGCGTGGACGATGACGACCAGGATTACATATATGATAACGAGGAAGAGAAGGGGGATGAACGTTCGATAATTCTTCGCGCCAACAAGAACACCATAAGAAGTGAGATTAAGTTTGCCTACAGAGTAAACTTTACCAAACCGAACAACATCGATTCTCTGCTGGGTTTTTCGACGAATCGCGTACTCATGCCGAACAGGTGGTACGCGTCCGACGAGCCGACAAAGATAATGGACGTAAACATTATTCGCGTGGAATGCAATCTTACCATGGGGGCTTACAACAACGGTATGCTGGTGCACACGATACACGAATTTGCGCCAAACGTTCCACCGGGATATAAACTGTCGGAGACGCCGACGCAGATCATTTATCTCCCGATCATCGCGCGGAGTGTCACCGACATAACGGTGCGCGTGGTGGATCAGAACGGGCGACCGATCGATTTTCGTGGCGAGGAGATAACGCTTCAACTGCATGTGCGACGCAGAGGTTAGATACATGGGTGTGTGAAAGATGCTTGTTCTGAACAAGTCGTCCGCGAGAGAAAGTAAGAACGCATTTGCTGTCGCTGTCGTTGAGCCACCAACGTTATCGTTTGGCGCGCGGAGCGAGAGGACGAGGTGGTGGAAAAAGAGGAACGAGCTAAGCGTCGAGAACGTTGCTTTTCTGCGATTCTTGGGTTTCGTTGTGCGAAACAATCGTCATGGCTGACATCCTAGCATCGGTGGTGAGCCAATCTTCGACGAGCGCATTGTCAAGATTGAAACTCACACGTATAATCCGTACGCCAACACCACGCTCGGATACAGCGACAAGGTACGCATACCGATACAACAGCAGGATCTGTACACGTTACCTTGCGAGAGTTTTCTCTACGTCGAAGGGACGCTTTCCGATGATATTGCGGAAATTACCTCGGAGACGCGAATGGATAACAACTGCGTGGCGTTTATGTTCGATGAGATTCGATATGAGCTCAATGGCGTCGAGATTGACAGGAACAGAAACGTCGGAATAACGAGCTCAATTAAGAACTTCGTGTCGCTGACCGCCGAGAGAGGCAAGATACTGCAGAACGCTGGATGGAATCTCGGACCGAGGCCCAAAATTGGCGAGTTCAACTTTTGCGTACCTCTTGACACGCTTCTCGGTTTTTGCGAGGATTACAGGCGCGTGGTGATAAACGCGCGACACGAACTTATTCTCATACGTTCGCGGAACGACGCCAATTGCATCGTGACGACGCCGGATCATAACAAGGATCCCAAGATCACTTTGTCGAAGCTGCAATGAAGAATGCCACACGTGATGTTGAACGATGTAAATAAATTGTCCCTTTTGCGAACGTTGGAGAGCGGACGTTATCTGAGCATGGGTTTTCGCTCATGGGATCTGTATGAGTACTCTCTGCTGCAGACCACGGTCAAGCATTCGTGGGCCGTGAAAGCGGCGACGCAGCTGGAGAAGCCGAGATACGTCATTTTCGCGCTGCAAACTAGAAGAATTAACAACATATTTAAAAATGCCTCCGTGTGTAGGTGTGTGTGTGTGTGTGTCTTTTTTGACAGCGGCAATCTTACGAATGTTAAGTTGTATCTCAATTCTGAATTTTATCCCTACGACGATATAAATTTTGATTTTGATAATCGTAGAATCACTATACTGTATGACATATATGGGAAATTTCGAAAATCGTATTACGGAAGCGAAAGCGATGAGGTACTCCTCACGCTGACCCTTTTCAAGGAATGGGGCCCGTTCGTGGTGATGGATTGTTCACGACAGAACGAATCGATAAAAAGCGCGACCGTGGATGTTCGTATAGAGTTTGAGTGTAAACGCAATATAGAACCTAATACAACGTCCTACTGTCTTATTATTCACGACCGTGTGGTGGAATATAATCCGCTGACTAACATCGTGCGCAAGATTGTGTAGCGACAGTAAATTCATTTATCATTCGCTCATGAGATCGCAACTATGTTGTAAGTACTGACATTCGCTGATTTTATAAGGATTTATCGTTGCGGATAAAAGTTTGTGGTTAAAGAGGTTGCTTTATTATTCATGATCTTGCAGTGGAATATATATAATTCGCAGACTAATATTGTGCGCAAGATACTGTAGCGACAGTAAATTCATTTTATCAGTCGCTCACGAGATCGTAACTATGTCGGACGTACCAACATTCGTTGATCTACAAGGATTTATTGTTGCTGAAAAGTTTGTGGTTAAAGAGGTTGCGGTCTTGAGAAAAGGGACCGTGCTTACGCACCATGTTTTTTATCCACCGAGGGTCTGGCACATCATGACGAGAGCGGAAAAAATTCAAGCGAGGTGGCTGACGCGGAATCACCACGGTCTTGGATTGAACGACGGCGACACGGAGTACTGTCACGCTAAGACTATCATCCGAGAGGCTGTGTGCGGGAAACTTAAAGTTGAGGAAGTCTTTTCTTCCGATTCTGCTTCCTCTTCCGCTTCCTCTTCCGTCCCGATTGTGTACGTGAAGGGAGAGGAGAAGAAGAAATGGCTGCGAGAGCTCATCGGGGACACGGTCGACGTGGATGTCACGATCGAGACGATTGATGCCGATTACGAGGACATCGGTAGGTTGCGGACGCTGACCGCGGTCAGGCCTTTTCGCTGCTATCGTCACACGAGGAACTGCGCGATGGAGAATGTCCTAAAGTTACACGAATTGTGGACCGAACGGCAGGAGCGAGTAAGGCACCTGTGATTCCGACAGGATACGAGATTTCTGAGAAGAAAACCTTACGTTTCAACGATAATAATCATCATATAATCATCTTTTTCATTTTGTATTGTGCATATAAAAATCATCTCTTTTCATTTTGTATTGTATAAATTTGGGGAAAATAAAAAAAACTGTTTTCGACTTATATACATATGTTTTAGTGTTAGTGTTCACTTTTTTTCTACTTTTGACAGCTATTTTAAAATCATTCGTTTATTTATCCCAGCTCGCTCATGTACGCCATGACTTCGGAAATGATTTTATTGCTATTATTTATGTTCAATCGTTATTGCGATGTGACTAAACCGCGCGCGCCTTTTCTCCTCAAACGTCTCGCGAATTGTTTTTCCTCGTTCGTTTTTTTCTTAATTTATTAGTGACGATTATTAATTTATTGCGATGTGACTAAACCGCGCGTGCCTTTTCACTGAAACGTTTCGCGAGTTTTTTTCGTTGTTGGTTTTTTTTATTATCGACGATCATTATTTTATTGCAATGTAAGTAAACCGAGCGTTTTTTCTCACGAGTTGTTTTTTCATCGTTTTTTTTGGTTTCGTTTTATTAGCGACAATTATTATTTTATCGTAATGTGACTAAACCGCGAGCGCGTTTTTTTTCCTCAAACGTTTCGTGAATTGTTTTTTCCTTGTTTATTTTACATATTAGCAACGATTAGTAATTTATTGCGATGCGAACGAACTGTGCGTGCTTTTTTCCTCTTTCCTTGTTCGTCTTATTTATAGCGACGATTATTAATCTATCGCGATGTGACTAAACCTTGCGTGCTTTTTTTCCTCAAACGTCTCATGAATTGTTTTTCCTCGTTTGTTTTATTTATTTTTTCTCCGAAACGTTTCACGAGTTTTTTTCTTCGTTTTTACTCTTCTTAATAAAAAAATCTTCCCCTAGATCTAGATCGTTGGCGACAACATCCTCCCCTCCGTGTCCGTCTAATCGATGGTGCCCAATTACGTTCGAATCGCGATCCGACGTTTATCGTCTCTCGGCTTTTGTTTTATATATTAGCGACGATTAGTAATTTATTTGCGTTGCAAATGAACTGTGCCTTTTTCCTCTTTCCTTGTTCGTCTTATTTATAGCGACAATTATATTAATTTATTGCGATGTGACTGAACCTTGCGTGCTTTTTTCTCAAACGTCTCGTGAATTGTTTTTTCGTTTTATTAGCGACAATTATTATTTTATCGTGATGTGACTAAACCGCGCGCGCGTTTTTTTTTCCTCAAACGTCTCGTGAATTGTTTTTTCCTCGTTTATTTTATATATTAGCGACGATTAGTAATTTATTGCGATGCGAACGAACTGTGCGTGCTTTTTTCCTCTTTCCTTGTTCGTCTTATTTATAGCGACGAATATTAATCTATCGCGATGTGACTGAACCTTGCGTGCCTTTTTTCCTCAAACGTCTCGTGAATTGTTCTTTCCTCGTTTGTTTTTATTTATTTTTTCTCCGAAACGTTTCATGAGTTTTTTCTTCGTTTTACTCCTCTTAAGAAAAAAATATTTCCCTAAATTTAGATCGTTGGCGACAACATCCCCCCCCCCCCTCCGCGTCCGTCTAATCGATGGTGTCCAATTACGTTCGAATCGCGATCAGACGCTTATCGTCTCTCGGTTGCGAGTGAGTCACCTCGCTTTTCTCTGTTCTCTCCACTTCTCGATAATGTTGTTCTGTCGCATCGTTATCCTCGCGATTTACGTCGTTGCGGTGAACTGCAAATTTAACGCTAGTGATACTAAAGCGGTTGTCCATTATTTGCAAAAATATGGCTGTTTGCAGGAGAATGCGCAAAAGTTTTCAGCAGACTACGACACGACTGCGGCTATGCAACATGCTATCGCGTGGTTTCAGAGATATTATAAATTGCCCGGTATGGCCACGCTGGCCAAATAGATTCGGCGCACTTGCCGATGTTCGCTTCGCAGGAAGGATGGAGTCGCTATGTCAAGGTCCGTAACTGACTAGACGTTGGGTTATGCTGTACACTTAGTCTTATTTATTCGGTCTATGTACAAGGCTATATACAAGTCATGTATTTGTGTTTGTGTTAATTGATGGTGGCCCTGAGAAGGGCCGATTGCAAAAATAATGTGGCCCTGAAAAGGGCCGATACGATCGTGGATTTAAGGCGGGCGTTCGCTCCACAGCAGGCACGGCCGCGTTCTAGTGCGGTGTAGCGGCTGCTGTTTGCCCCAGCGTCCGATCTCTCTCCACGCTGGCGGTGTTCCGGGCGGTGTCAGCGACTGTCTCGGAGCGGTTTCAGTCTCGGCGGTTCGTACTCGCTCTGGCGATGGAGTCCCCGCTCGGTGATATTGCTCGGCGTTATATGCCGCTGGCCCTCCGTCGGTTTGCGTAGCGATCTCGATGGTGGGGGTCTCCCACTCGCTGTCGGTTCCACTCTCGTTGTGGAGGATCTCCGCTGTGTTCCCCTGTGGACTCGAGATGGTGGAATAGTCTGAGTCCCCTTCTCCTTGCGGTCTCCCGGTGAGGCGGCCAATGGTGACAGGAGTGGTGGTACGTCGAATTCCCAACTGGGAGAAGTCCTTCGTCGAACTCGCACGTCTCCTTTTACCAATAGATGTCTCGGCGGCCTCGTAAGCTCCCCTGTAGGTAGTTCTATCGGGATGAGATTCCACGCTGCAGGATTATCCTGTGGCTGCTCCGGTTTTCTAGGCGGCAGCGATAGGCGTGGATTCGTGGTCCTATACCTCCTCTGTGTAGACACTGTTGGTTGGCTTCAAAAGACAAGTTCACAGCTTTCCACTCTTGTCAATCCGACTTGTGGACAGCCGAGCCGTGAACTGATGATGAAGCTCTCGCCGGCGGGCCTAATGTAGGGGCCCTGGTTGAATTTTAAATACGAGAAAGCCTTCCACCTGTCGGCGTGAGCTTGCGGCACGCGGCGTAAGCCCCACTCGGGCGCTCGGTTGGCGCGCGCGTGGTGGGGCGCGACGGCTTGACTGCGTGCGTGTAGTGGGAACCGATCGATCGGTGCGCGTACTACGGGTTGCCGTTTCGTAGGGTCTTATGTGCGGTCGACAGACCGCCACACCCGGCAACGGTGAATTGAATGAGCTAACAATGCAATTGATGAACACACCCCGCTGCGGTGTCGAGGACATGTCGGAGCGCTCGATTGGTCCACTCTCGCTGAAATGGCCTAAAACATGTCTCACGTGGAACTTTTACGGGGCGACGGGGGATCAACTGACAACAGCTCGAGCCGCGTTCGATCTATGGGCGGCGAATTCGTCGTTGACGTTCGAACGAGATGTACGGAATCCCAACATTCTGATATCATTTCGCGATGGCTTTCACCCGTTTCTCAATCCCCGACAAGGTGGAATGTGTTTGTAAGCGATGGACGGCCCCAACGGAGTAGTCGCTCACGTATCTCCCTACTGGAGATCACGACTATGTCTCGGAGATACACATAGACAACGCGGAACAATGACACATAACACTGGACAAGAATCCTCCGGGGACTTACCATATGCTTCAAACGCTCACGCACGAGATCGGTCACGCTCTAGGATTAAGGCATAGTCCGAACGAGGATTCAGTGATGTTTGCATTCGTGCCCAAGAAATCTTTCCCCACCAAATTAAGCTATGAGGATATTATTACCGTCCAACAACTTTACGGCATTAACGTTCACTTTCCGGTTACCATACCTATTACGACAACGATCGCGCCGATGACCACAACTACGAGGGCGACGACTACGACGACGGCAGCCACCACGATCGCGACTGATACGAAATTCTCGAAAGACGACGTCGAGACGGATCTGTGTGCCTTACAACGCGTGGATCACGTGTTGGTATTTAACAGTCGAATTTACGTCGCGCGTAAGCGACACGTATCGTCGATCGATGTAAATGGAAAGACTTACAAGAAACCGTTTTTGTTGACGAATTATATTAATTATCTCCCCGTAAATTTCACACTTTCGGCTGCCTATCAAGCGCCATCGGGCGATCTCGTGCTGTTTGTGGACAATAAGGTTTACCTGGTGAATTACCCGAGTTTAGCGTTGGTACCAACCTAGCCGCGATATCTCTCCGAGCTTGGATTTCCATCGAACGCGAGGATCAACGCCGCGGTGAATACCAACCGAGGACGAACCTTCGTGATATACAACGATTAGTTTCCGACCGAGATGAACGATTGTGCGATGAAAACCAACGAATTTTTCTCGATGCAAGCGATATTTCCCGGAATACCTTCCGGTATTTTAACAGCCTTCCGATTCATCGATGGCAATCTGTACTTTTTCGGCAAACGACAAGTCTACAAATTTAACGAATTCACGAAAGCTGTGACAACCATCGGCGGATTTGATCCGGAGATGCTCGGTGTGACCTGTCCGTGGGACGGGCTGTTGCAAGAGCTGCGAAATCTCCTGAGTCAATTCGTTCGAATTGACGCACTCATGAGCAACCGTGACGATACTTCCGAGGATGTTGAAGAGGAGAAGAGCAAATCGACGGTGTAAAAAACTAAACCGCGCTTATAAGCAGTAGGTAAAATAATAAAAATAAAATTATCTGGAGAGGGGAATGACGTTTGTTTTAAGTCAACACCCTGTCACACGAGCGATCATTCTGCGGCCCACCTACCGGGCGCAACAATCAGACGCATGGAAAGATACGCTGAGAAAAGAGAGAGAGAGAGATGTATTCGACATTGCGCGCTCATCAGCAGCAGCAGCAGGAGCAACATTTCGATAAACCACCGCCGCCGCAGTCGCAACCACCGCCGTCATCGCCGTCACCGCCGCCACTGTTACAGGTACTGCAACATCACCTTAACGACGATCGTGAGTACGATAACTGCGACGATGGAACAAACAGGAAAAAAAAGAAGGAACGACGAGCGATCGGTGACGACGATGCCGCCACCGAATATTGAGCATGTCTATCCAACCTCGAGCAACAGCGGCAACAACAGTGAAAGAAACGCGTAAGTTGACGTTGACACCGACTAGCGTATCCCGCCAAGTACGTAGGTATTCATACACATTGTATTTTACAGATATGACAACAACAGCCGCTCGACGAAATGGATAGCCAATATCGCGCGTTATCGTATCCGTATCTTGGGAAGGAGATACTCGTTGACCAAAACGTTCTACAAATTCATAGACGTCGGTATCGCCGTTAGATTTCCGTCTCGCGTGGACATCATCATAGGGGATTATCATGGCAAGGAGATCAATCTCTCGCCCGACGCATGGAGTCGACTCATGGATGAAAAACACGCCATAATGTCGCACCTGCGGCGCAGCACCAGCAGCGGCGGTGGGTGCAACAACGACGACGAGAATACGCGCAATCCAGCCTACAGAACCATCGTCGCAGCAGGTTTGACGTTACGATTTGGAAGACTCAACAATTTGCCGATCCTGCGTCTGGACACGCTCAAGACTCGTATCGTCCTGTCGATGAATACCGTGCTTGCTATGTTCGACCTCGAGCACTGCATAAATTTTATAGCAGCTACGCTGTACGCGATAACCGACAAGGTCGACGCGAAACTGTACCGTTTTGTAGCTATCGCATCCATGGTTCCGGACCCTGCGAACGTGCCACGTGTGATACGCGAGAGCGAATTTTTTGATTGCACTGACATTGTCGACTGCGAGTTGGTCGCTTTATGTTTTGGAATGGCTGAAAGTTGTAATTCCCTCACCCCCCCCCCCCCCCCGATACGAATAAAGAAACATCTTGCCCCATTTTGTCAGCCTATCGTTATTTCTTTCCCATTACCCTATCTAAAAAAGCACTTAATAAATGACAATTACACAATCTATACAATTCCATTTTGATATTCTTTATTATTTTCCCATTTCCCATTATGTGCACAGAGAGACATTCTTTTTACTCTAGGCTACAAATCTCATATCTGTGCGTATATGTATGTAGATAGATGTATGTAGCTAGATGTATGCCACCACCATCGCCGCCGCCCGATCTTCGACGACACGATCGATCTGTAACGCGAGCAACTGTATTAATTTACGAAATTAGTCACATATTCTCAAATTATACGTACCTAAATGTCGCCCTGACCGCCGTAGTAGGAAAGACTCTTAGTCTCTTTCACGATTGCCGGAATAGTCGACATATCCGTCGCCACCTGATCCAATAATTCTCGCAACAATTGTCTCTTGCGGTCCGTCATCGAGGAGGAGATAAAGAATTGACTTCTCTGTTTCGCGTGCCTCCACCAGTGACGCTTCTCCACGTTTACTATGTCCTTGAAATCGTACACGTCCAAGCGTACCAATTGATATCCGGTCTCTTCAGGTGATCTCAGTCTCCATTCGCCCATTATTTAATCTAGATACGTACTGATGAATATATTTGACATGAAAATCGGAGGCCAGATCAAACAATGCGTCAAGCCCGCGTCCCTTGTCCACCTCTTCCTCCTTCTCATCTATATCATTCCGCTTCTTTCTCTTCTTCTCCTCTTTTTCCTCCGCCGTCGAAGTTATCGCCGTCGCTGTCGCTACCTCTTTCTTTTTCATCCTTTTCATGCGTTGCTCCAATGGGACGTCATCATCATCGTCGACGCAAACGTTTTCGTCGTCGTCGTCGTCGTCGTCGTCGTCGTCGTCGTCGTCGTTGTCGTCGTCGTCGTCGTGATTGGTCACGACGGAAACCTTGCGCGACTCGGAAATCTGCCTCGCCTCTCCGAGCGGTAAACTGGCGATATATGTTTTATAATGGATCACCAATTCGGTGTAAGTTTCCACATTCATAGTGTTCTTCGTAAACGACTCGTAAATTGGATCAGGAATTTGGGCGCGAAGAAATCTATGCATCTCATCGGCGGAACTAGTAGGGTTCAATGACCCTTTGTCAAGCCACAACTGGTACAGATCCTTCAGGGCTTTTCGCATGCTACGTTTGTCGAAATTAGTTACCGTTTTCGAACTCTCAGCGGACTTCGTCATACTGACGATTAATAATCTTAGATTGCGCGACGCTGTCCAAGAGGGATTCCAAATGTTATACAATAAGTCAAGGAGGTTAAAACGAGTGCCGATTTCATCCGTTTTCTTCTTCCCCTGATCAGTCGAAAACGGCGCTACCATAAGCACCATTACCTCCAAATCTTCCTGAGAGGGCTGAGATTCCACATTTTTTTTATTCATCTTGACGTACACTTGCGCGATTTTGAGAGAAAAAACGGTACTCTGTGGTTCTCGATATTCCGCCTTCTGACATCGAGCTGGTCTCGTCTCGCACTTATATATGTACTTATATGTTTATGTATATACCACCGACTTTTGTCATAAGTAAAAATAACGCATTGAATTCTTATATTGCAGCCATCATGTAATTTATAGTGCGTCTAATTGTAAGTTTTATTCCTTTCAAACAGTCATCGCATAAATTGTTTTTTTTTTCTAATTGCCGCGATCAAATGTTATATTTTAAGTTGTTATTCTCTTCAAGAACAACATTTATTGAATTTTTTTATTGCAGCCATTATGTGATTTATAGTGCGTCTAATTGTAAGTTTTTTATTCCTTTCAAACAGTCGTCGCATAAATGTTTTTCTAATTGCCGGGATAAAATGTTCTATTTTAAGTTTTTATTTTCTTCCCATGTCATCGCGTAAAGTTTTTTTTATCGATTATTTATTGCCCGCGATGAGGTATTTTTAGAGTGCGATTATCACAGAATGATACGCGAAACGCTCGAGGCTTCGAGGTGTGGCAAAACTTCGCGACGCCGATGATGTAATCACAACACTCCCCCTCCCCGCACAATTGAATTTATTGCCGCGATAAGGCATCTGACAATAGGCGCGTTCAGCGAAATTATGTAATCACATAACCTCCCCCTCGATCGAATTTATTGCTGCGATAAGGCATCTGACAATGAGACATCGCGCGCGTACCGCGACTAGTGTGGCCGGTATTTCATAGTCGGATCATATATTTTTGAAGACCGTCTTAAGTATTATCTTAAGATGTCATGAACCAATCACAGAGCCGTATTACCGTCTTAAGACATTACTTAAGACTATCTTGAAATAAGTTTCGACTATGAATACTGGCCCTACGACTTTTTAAAAAAATCGTAGGACATATAAAAAATCTCTGAGGTTCGGTACTGGGTACATGTCCGCTCGAGTTATTTGATTTAATCCGCGGTAGTCTCCACAAATTCTCCACGTCCCGTCCTTTTTCCTTCGCAATAGCAA
This sequence comes from Harpagoxenus sublaevis, assembly GCA_030770355.1. NCBI lineage: Eukaryota > Metazoa > Arthropoda > Insecta > Hymenoptera > Formicidae > Harpagoxenus > Harpagoxenus sublaevis. The sequence continues at coordinate 111,784 of JASTWR010000386.1, read as the reverse complement.
CGCGCTTGAGTAGGGGCTGCTGGATGGTCTAAGGATGCCGTCTGCTATCCAAGCTTCAATTTCTTTTGTCGCGAATCGCAGCTTTTCCGGTGAAAGTCGTTGAGCACGGTCCGTGCAAGGTGGTCCTTTCGTTATAATGTGGTGTCGAACGGGATGTCGTGGTTCCTTGAATTTCCTCGGTCTCGTAACCTCGATGAATTTACGAAGTATTTCGTAGTATTCGTTGCCGGAATCAATGGTTGTAAGTGCTGATATGCCTTTCCTCGTCCATGTTCCTCTTGCGGTCAGGTTGGTTGTGCCATCTAATAATCGTCGTCCTCTGAGATCTGGAAGGAGATTGTACTCGTGTAGACAATCATTCCCTAAAATAGGTATTGTTACGTCGGCCACGATGAACGTCCAGTTGAATTCACGCCGTAGTCCAAGATCTAGAGTTAGCTTCTTCTCTCCGTATGTGAGTATTATTGTATGATTCGCCGCGTATAAATGTCGATTGGTCGGGAAAGCTCGTTTGCCCCATTCCTGTGGAAGCACTGATACGTCTGCTCCCGTGTCTACTAGAAAACGTGTGCCCGTTTTCCTATCTGTTACGAGAAGACGTCTTGCGGGAATCGACTCGCCGGCGGCGGCCGCGACGCTCGCCGGCGGGGTTAGTTTTCCTGTTGGATCTGTTTTTTTGTGATCCAGGAACAAGGTGGTCGGCAGTTAATTGCGTCCGCGCCAAACTTCCTGTGGTAATAACAGTATTTCTGTGCGTCCTTCTGGTGTGGTGTAGTCGAACGGCTGCGGTTGCCTCCTCGGTTTCTGCTCCGGCTGCGGCCTCGCATCGTACGCTCGAATTTTCGCGTAAGCGCCTCGACCGCGAGTCGCAGTCCCTCGATGTCGCTTGCTGGCCCGGGATTCCTCGGTGCCGTCGGGTAAGCTTTGCTGGGTGCGGGTATGTCCTGCGGCAGTGCGACTGCACCTACGGATGCCTGACTTATGTTAGCTACATGTGGGCGTGTTACCTCGGCTATCCGGTCAGCTTGTGTAGCTATTGTGGCTAGATCGTCCAGCTGGCTAATCGCTAATATTTCTTGCATGTGCTCCGGCATTTGCTCCATGAAAAGGCTGCGCAGAACGCTGTCGTTGCATTGTCCTCCGACCAGGTTTCGGAGTCGCTGTAGGAACACTGACGGTTTCTCGCCCATCGCCTGTCCTCGCAGTAGACGTCTCAACCTAGTTTCCTGCGATTCTGAAAGGCTGTCTATGATACGCTGTTTAAGCGCCTCGTATTTGCCGTGCGCGGGTAGTGAGTCTATAATGTCGCCTACGAGTCCTAAGAGGTCAGCGTCCAAGTGGATTACGACATACCTGTACTTAGAGTCGTCGGATGTGACTCGGTGTAGTGCGAATGTCATTTCCGCTACTGTGAAGTATCTGGCGGGGTTGTCTCGCCCGAAAGGTTGTGGCAACCTGATTTGCGTCTTTACTGAGTTCAATTCGGGTCCTTCCTGCTCGTTGGCATCCTGTGGGGCGAGTTGCCTCTCGTCGAAAGGACCGTTCCCGCCGTGGGCCATGGCGTCGGTCTCGTCGCTGTGGATGCTGGGGGTCGTAGAGCCTGATGGCGCGTGCACGCGGTCGTCCGATGGTGGTACGTGATCGTTCGTTTCCTTTGTCGGTGGACGGGCAAGGGGTATCACCCTTCTGAACACTCGCACTTACTCGACGCGTGGTGTTATTGTCCGTGTGTCTATATCACGTGATCCGCGCGGGATCCGCGTGTGACCCGGCGATCACGTTCCGCTCCGGAAAAAGGTCACATCGTGCCCGGCGAAAATCGCGTTGCACGATAAAAATCGTTTCGTTCGGCAAAAATCACGTCGGCCGGTCACCACTATAGGTATTTTCGTGGTCGAGATGCTACTATTGGCCGCGATGGCCGATCGGGTCCGCGTGTTCAAATGACGACGCACTGGTTTTAAACAATCATATATTTACAAGAACGTAGTATCACAAAGTATGTACAGTTTTAACGATAAGTATTTACACTGGTGAGTAATTAACTCGGTAATGAAATAGGTCACGGACCTCGCGTACAACAAGTATTATACGAATTATCGTGAACACTATGCAAAGTACGTTATGCCCGATTATAAGAATGTAAAAGTAGTCCGTCCGTTACTATCGAGACACGAGGTACGAGTATCGTACCGGCCGTTGTAGGTGCGCACGTTTGCGATCGCGGCGCTGGCGTGTGAGTCTTAAGGCGGCTCTCCATCGCTCCGTGTTCCGGCCAATGAGGTGTGAGAGTCGCTATAAATGCGTCGTGCGTGGGGTCATCTGTTGCACGATGCTGTCACTACGCGCTTCCCCCCTCTCACCGCGCCCCTGACGGCTAGAGCTGATTCCCGTGCGAGGTGAATCCCGTTTTGGTCTGCTACTAAATTGTTCTCTGACGATTTCTTACCATTTTCTTCACGTTTGCAGTAATACTGCGTGTCCCAGCTATATGTCAGTAATAACAAGTTCTCTTAATATTTTAGTTTATTTTACACCATTCATACAAACATTCAATGTGCTTGACATCTCGTTCGTCTGCTCTTGTAGTGAGTCACTGTGCATGCCGTGTGCGTTGGTGCTCATCCACTTCTAAATTGGGTGCGTTCCTAAACTCGTCCTAACCAAAGCGGACAACATTTCTGTCTACGACTGTACATATCGTACAGAATCGCCCATCTGTGTTTACCAAAGTCCAAATTCCTGTCGTCGTACGGATAGAATTCCGAGTTTAGATAGAGATTCACTTTGGTTAATTTGCAATGATCAAACGTTGTTATTTCTCTGATCATAACATTCTTCCGGCCCGTCTGCAGAGCAAAGATGACGTATTGCGGTTTTTCGAGCTAAGTCGTGGTCTTGATGGCCTACGAGTGCTTGGTCGTGTTCTGCAACTGGGGATACTCGTACAGATCCCACGAACGGAAACTCATACTTAGATATCGCCCGATGTACCTCGGCGCGCTGTCTGGCCGCGAGCTCCAAGAGCTCCGACACTCTTAGGGCTACCGGGCGCTGCACTCGGCGCAATATCGCCTTGATGCGCTCGGAGCCTTCCGCCTCTGGGACCCACACCGGGGCTCCGTAGAGTGCCACGGCGTGCACCGTCGCGGCGTAAAGCCGGCGAGTACGACCGCTCGCCCCTCCCAGGTTCGGCATTAGCCTCGCGGGGCTATTGGCCACGCCTAGAACCCTGGGAGCCAGACGAGCGAAGTGCCCGCCAAAGCTCTAGGTGCCGTCCAGCCAGAGGCCCAGAAGTTTCATCTGGGCCCCCACGGGGACACAAGTACCCTCGACCATTATGTGGGCCGCGGGTGGCTTTGTTCCCCGGAAGCGGCGGCGGTCATAAAAATAGACCGCCTGCGTCTTCTCGGGGGCCACCCTTAGGCCCACCCTCCTCATTGCGGCCACCACGCAGGCCACCGCGACGTCGGCCCTGCGTCGGGCCTCATCCCAGTCGTCGCCCTCGACCCCTGAAAAGGTGTGGTCGGCAAAACCGCTCAACCAACACCCCGGGGGCAGGGCGGCGCGCAGGACGGCGTTGTATGCCGTGTTCCACAATAGGAGGCCGAGCACCGGACCCCTGTGGAACCCCCCGCACGACTGTCCTCACCCTCAGCAAACCATCCCGGTTTACGTAGGCCAATCTCCTGTCCCGGAGATAGACGTGTACCACGGCCGTGAGGTAAGGGGGGACGCGGTGGCGCTCGAGCGCCCCCCTCATGACCCTCCAGGGCAGGGTGTTGAAGGCGTTCGCCACGTCGAACGAGACCCCCAGCAACACCCCGCCCGCCTCCGCCGCGGCCTCCGAAAGGGCCCGAATGCGTTCGATCGCATCCACTGTGGACCGGCCCTCCCGGAAGCCGTAATGGTCCGGCGACAAGTCCGGGACAGGTGCCGGACGAGGCGTTCGGCAATTATGCGCTCGAATAGCTTGCCCACCTCGTAGGCAGATCGGCCTGTATGCCGAGGGTGAGTCGGCGGGTCGTCCCGCCTTCGGGATGAGGACCAACTTGGCCCTCTTCCATGCCCGGGGGAACCGGCCTTCCCTGAGGCATCGCGTGTACAGCGCACACAGGTATTCGGCCAGTTCCCCCACGGCCAAGGGCCATGCCTTCCCCGGGATGCCTGTCGGGCCTCGGGGCCTTGCCGGCCTTCAGGCGCTTGACTGCCCTGGCCAGCTCGGCTATTTGGACCCCGAGCTCCTCCTCGTCCCTCGGGCGGGGCGGGACCCCGGTGGATCTTTTCCGGATCGTCCGGAAAGAGGGTCCCGACCACCTCCTCGAGTAGCTCCGGGTCCAGGGTCTCCGTCACCGGGGGCGCCCAGGCTCTGAGCTTATTCAAAACCATCTGATAAGGGCGCCCCCACGGATCCCCGTCCAGGGCCCGCAGCAACTCGTCCCACGCACTGTCCTTGGCCGCCTTAATTGCCCCGGAGAGGGCCCGTCTGGCGGAACGGTAGCCCTCTCCGGCCTCCTCGAGACGGTGCAGATCCCGGCTCCTCCGAGCCCGCAGCCAGACTCTTCTGGCGTGGACGGAGGAGCGCCGCAGCTCGGCGATCTCCTCCGTCCACCAGTACGCCGCTCGACGCGGACGAGGCTTGGATCGGGGCATACCCGCGTCGCACGCGGCGGTCATCACGTCCCCGATCCACCCGGCTGCCTCGTCCACGTCCACGAAGGCGTTCGGGTTTGAGGCGTCCTCGTCCCATACCGAGGTCTGGACCGCGGCTCCAAACATGTCCGGGTACAGCCTTTTCAGGGCCCACCTCGGGAAGCTGCGCGCCGCCTCTCGGCGACGGGCCAGCACCTGCGGGGGGGGCGACCGAGAGGGTCATCTCTATATAGAGATGATCTGACAGAGTTTCCACCCCCTCAGCCACCCTCCACCCCGTGGTGCGGCGCGCGGCAGGGGGCTCGCCCACGTGATGTCCACATAGGAGCCGGGGGGGGGGGGGGCCGCACGCAGGTCTGCACGGACCCCCCGTTCAACACGCAGAGCCCGAGGCCCGCCGCCCATCTCTCGAGAGTCCTTCCGCTGGCATCGGTGACCGGCGACCCCCACAGCGCCGACTTGGCGTTAAAGTCGCCGGCCACCACAAACGGGCCGGGGAGGACCCTCGACCCCCAGAGGCTGTCGAGGGACGCTTCAAACTGGGCAGCTGTCACGTTGGGGGATATATACACCCCCACAACCGTGACGCTGCCCCACCTGACGGAGACGAACCCGTCCGTCTCAAGACGAGTGCAGGCGACGGGGGTCTCCGTCATCCGCCACGTTATGGCTACGGATCCGCACCGGTCTACCGCCCAGCACGGGTGATCCGGCGGCACCCGATACGGCTCCGCAGCCACCCCCAGGCCACTGCCGCGCTCTGCCATCGTGTGCAGAAACACGTCCTGGGCGGCGCGGCAGTGGTGAGGTTCGCTTGCAGGATCCTCTGGGCCATTATTTAATATACCCCGGCCCGAGGTCCTCCCCCTCCTGCTCCGCCTCCCGACCGCTGTCGGGTTGCGTCCCCGTTATAGCCGGGGACTCTGCATCTTTGCCCCGCGCGGCAGGCGGCGCCTCCACGGGTGGCGGCGGCAGCGGCGGCGGCAGCGACCTTCCTTCTCTGGGGGAGCGGCTGCTGCTAGTCGCTGCTACTACCGTCCCCCAGCCGCCCCGCCGTCGCCGTCGCACGTCCTCCACCTCCATTGCTTCGTCCCCAGCAGCTCCTACTTGGGAGGGTGGTGGTCTCACCGCGGTGGCCCTGCCGCCAGGCCTGGCCTTGCGCCTAGCCGGGCCGCAGGCCCCGCTTCCCGCCCTGTGCCCGGACGGCCTCCCGAGATCGGCACAAACCGGGCAACAGGGCGCTGCCCCGCAATCTCGGGCTCTATGGCCCTCCTCGCCGCACCTATAGCAACGGGTGCTGCGGTCCGCGGCGCTGGTGCAGCTCGCCCTAACATGGCCTCCCTCCAGGCATCTGAAGCACTGAAGGGGGCGCGCCCCTAGCGGCTGCACCCTAACCGCGAACCACCCCACGCGGAGCTTAGCACCACCGCCGCTGATGGCGTTGGCCGCCGTCAGGGGGCACCTCACCCAGGCGGTCCCCAGGCCATTCGGCCCTCCTCCTCCGCTGCCCTATTTGCACCTGGGCAGGCAGGCAGCCGCCGGCCTCGGCCGCCAATTCCTCCGTCGTGATCGAGTCCTCGATGTCCAGGACCCGTACCTCGCCTGTTTTTGCGGGCCTGGACACCTTGACTCCCTCGCTTGTGGCGAACAGCGCCGCCATACGGTTGGCGAACACGTCCGCCTTGGTGGCACCATCCTTTCCGGGGACCTCGATTAGGAGGGCCCCGGTTTGTGCCCTCTTGGGCCTGAGGCCGCTCTCTATGCCCAGCTCCGTGAAGGAGATGCTACGTCGAGCCTCTCTCATTAGCTCTTCGTAGTCCCCTCCGGAGTTGGTGAAGGTAACCGCCGCGGTGCGCGGCGGCTTCTTCTTCCCGGCCCCGCGCCCTTTGCCGGGTTTGGCCTGGTCCGCTGTCTCGGCTTGCGGGGCTTTAGCGGCTTTAACGACGGCAGCGGCTCCCCGCCGAGCGGGGTCCCCCTTCCCCGCGGCGGTCCCGCTCGTCGCCTGCGCCGCTTGCTTCCTGGCCGCTCCGTCCGCCCTCCCCCTCCTCACCACCGTCGCCCAGGTATTGGGCTCGTCGGCGGCACTTGTGGAGGGGGTAGGGCCGGCCCCGCCGAGCCGAGCCCCCGCTGAGGGGCCGGGGCCGCCGGCAGCGGTCGCCCGATTTTTTGTCCCGCCGCCGGTGTTGGTGGCGGCGGCGGTGACGGCAGCGAATCCCCCCCACTTTTGACGGTGGCAGTCGCCGCAGGCCCGGCCCTCCTCGCCTTTTTCCCCATGGCGGGGGCTTCCCGCCTCCTTGGCCCTTGTCCCCGCCCCGCGGGCGGCATCCTTCCTCGGGGGGGGGGGGGAAAGTCGCACTAAATTTCCCCCCCATCGGGCCTAACGCACCCGGGGCCGTGCGCCGCACTCCCTTCATCATATCGGAGAGCATCCCCCTCAACTGGTTTGTAACCCTGAAGGGCGATCCTTTCCTCCATGAGTTGCTCGGCGGATGCCGCCCGCATCAGCGGGACCGCGGCGTCGAGCAGGGCCGGCTCTTTTCCACCCAGGGAGGGCCTGTATGCCGCCGGCATACCCTCCCTGTGGATGGTGGCCATCACCTCCAGCCTCCTCTCTTCCACCTCCTCCACGGTTTCTATCTCCTCGGAGGAGGAGGAGGGCGGGATGGGCTTAGCGCTTGCTTTCGCCCTTTTCGCGGGCAGCCCCACCCCGGGCGAGTCTGGGCGGGCACGGCGAAATCGGAGGTGGCACCATATCCACCTCCATGGGCGCCTCCCTTGTTCGGGATTGCCTGAGAAGGTCGTTCATCGTCGCCCGGAGACTTTTGTTCTCCTCCCTGAGGGCGGCGACCTGCTCCCGCAACTCTTCCAGCTCGACGTCCCTAGCGGCGTCTTTCTGCTGGCAGCCGTGACTCAACCAATTGTGTCACGGCTGCCGTTATTGTAGCAGCCGCGTTGTTCAGACAGCCCTTGTCCGTTTCCCTAAGGCTGGCCGCCGTGGTGCAGACCTTGTCGATGGTGCGTACCTCCTCGAGGATCCGCACCGACAGGTCAGCCGTAGGGGCCATCTTCATCTTCTCCATCATCTCCCTCTCCTTAACCTTACGGTTTTTGGAGAGGGAGGGAGCCACCATGGGGTCCGACAGGTCCTTGACCCTCCTGGCTTCTTTCTCCTCCGCTTTCTTGGCAAGGCGTATCTTCTTGGCTTCGTATTCGCCGGTGGTTACGGGCAAATTCCCTTCGGCCGGTTCTTTTGTCCCGAGCGTAGAGCTCGTCGTCCCCGGGGTCCGTGTAGGCCGACGACTCCGACGACTCCGACGCCACGGACGCCACGGACGCGCGAGACGCCCGCGAGTCGGCCGATCACGACCTCTCCCTCACGGGTTCGGGGCCGGCCCCCTCCTTTTCCTCAGAGGCCACCCCCATCGCCTCGCCCACCGTCTTAAAGACGCCGGCGTATCTCTCGGCCTCCACCCACTTACTGGCATAGGCCCCCAGCCTCTTCTCGCCATCTCCTCTACCCTCACCTGTAGAGCGGGGGTCTCGAAGAGCGGGTTCCTACTCTTATCGGGGCCGGTGAAGCCCATCGGTGACGCGGGGCGCTGCCCACCCGCGGGTTTGAGGTGCTCCTCTCCATGACACTCTTCGGCCCTCCGGCCGTCGACTTGACGGTCCTAGAGGACCGGTTCGCTTCTTTGGAGATGGCCTTGGGTGCGCCGGGGGGATCGGTTCTCCCGGTCGCTACCTTTGAAGGCCCTCCAACTGACGGCTTGGCCGCCTTTGTGGACCTGGTCGTCCTCGCCCCCTTGGCATTACCCTTGGAGGTGCCCGGGGTGTCGAGACTCCCCACCTCCGCCATCTCGACGTCGTCGTCAGTTCTTGTGGTAGATAACTTCATTTTTTGGTTGATCCCACTACCCGTCACGGCTCGGGGTTGCCCCCTATGCCCCAGCCCCCTGCCATCAGCAGGGGAACTGGGACTCCAGTCCCTTACTTACCCATGAGGAGAGGGCATCAAGGCCCAGCCCCCCATGGGCTTTCAGGGCTCCCACCGCTCCGACCCGGTGGGCACCGTGACGGGCGCCGCCACGCGGGGGTCCCCACGGACAGACAGGTACCGAAGGGTGTCGCACCCCACCCAAGGTCCTGCCCGCCGCGGCGACCAGCATATAATCCTTAACCAGGGCCGAGGTAGCCTCCGCACCCTGGCTACCCTTCTACTCCGATGGCCGGATTCGGAATCGATGCGATCCCCGACCACCGGAGTTACCTTACTCGTCGCCGGTCTATTTCGCCCGGCGACCAGACCCGCCGGCCCCGACCTTGGAATATGTCCGAGCGGCCCGGCGGGTCTCCTTTAAGAAAAATTGCCCGGCCCCAACCTCGGAATAAGTTCGAGTGGCCCGGGCGGTCACCCTCCCAGGTCGCTGGCCCCGACCTCGGAATACGTACGAGCGGCCCAGACGACCCTCCACACTCGGCAGACCGTGGGACCACGTCCCTGGTGTGCAACCACCGAGTGTGGGCTTCTCCTCCAACCAGCCCAGGACCACGTCCTGGGCGGGTTGAAAGAGGGATACCCCCTCCCCCTCCTGCCGGAGCACCGGCGTGCAATGAAGAAAGGAGGGAAGGGGTCCTCCTTTTCCCTCGGCGGGACCGCATCCCTGCCCGCCTAGAGACGTAGCAGGATATGAAACATTTGGTTAATGACGTGCGTATCCAAGAAACCATAACACTCAATGTCATTGTTTCTATTTAACAGTGCTTGTTTTTTCATAACTAAGAGTCAAGCTACTGGAATAGGTTTCACTATCAGTCATGTGTTTATTGCTTATTTTAAAACAAATAATGCGTTATATAGGAAAACGCTATCCGTTATGATTTTCCCCACAGAATTCAAATCAGCAATCAGTTCTTGTAAACAATGATTTTCAAATTGTTTAAACAATGATTTTCAAATTGTTTAAACAATACTGTCATAAACAATTTATTTCTTAACTATTTTGTTCACTAAAAATTCATATTGTTCCCTTATAATTGTAACCGGATTGATCCGAAAGTGATATCTTTGCTGGTCTGACCTTAGACTTTTGAAGGGTTGAAACGACGAAACTGTCCATTTTTTGACATTTTGTCTGAGGAAACATTTGTTCAGTGACCCAAAAGGTACAACATATTCAAAATTCAGCCATTTTCACCGGGGCCCAATTCATGGGGTTTAGTGCGGGGTCCTTTACAATTCCGCTCTTGTTCGGTGTATACCGCCGATCGGTAACGAGTCACGTATGAAAACACCCCTGAAGAACGGTACGCGCATGTGTTTCGCCAGTCGATTCAATTGTACGTTAGTCGTAATACCCGTGGGCATTTTTAAAGTCTCTGACATTCTTCTTCTTCCTTTCTCTCTTCTTCTTCGACGCAACTACCCGCCCGCGTTTATATGGAGTGAGATAAAGTTCGCGGCCTTCCATGTCGCGATTGTGACGTTGCATTTCTTCCAGCTGACGTCGCGCGGTTTTGCTAGCGTTTACGGCCGTTGCGACCCCGGCCGCCCCGCCGGCCCGGAAACTGAGAATTCCCAGTAACGGTAATACGCCGCCTCGTTTCGTCGCCGGAAGTATCCGTTTTTTCGACGCTCTTCTCCTTTTCTTTTTCACGGTTCGCGAACCCATTCCTAATTTCCGCTTGGCATTCATGACCGTCCAGACGGTTGTAGCGGCATCTCTCTCTCCGAGAGCAGAATCTTTCGCGATGACACGTCCAAGCGCCTTCTCGGCGAGTACCTTGTCCGCCGCGTGTCTCTCGGTGAGATCTTTGTTACGCGAATACGCTATGTCGTGCTCGCGACACGCCGCGTTCAGTGGATTTACACCCGGATCGCCTCTGGCTAATCGATCCTTCAGCCGAGTGCCCGGACTGCAAAACTGATAGCCGGGAATGTGCAATTCGATCGGAAGTGAACTTATCGCGCTGTTTAACAGGCCTTTTCCTATTTTTGTTGGCATTCGCCGCAATTCTTTATCAACGGTGCCGGACCGTCGATGTGCGTTCGATGATGCGACAAATTATAATGTTCTAAGCACCGACGATATTGCTGAACCTCCGAATCCGCCTTTATATGTTCCGGAAGCCTGTCCCACACGTGGTGGACGTGATCGCCGCACATTTACAACAAAACAGCCATCGATACAAATTGTACAAAGAGCTGCTCGGCGCTGAAATCGCGAACATCGGAAGGTCTTGATAACAGGACAAACATTTTTTTGCTACTGTGCGATTCGCGGTTTCGCGCACCTATACATAGGCGCTCGATCCAGCCCTCCGGTCAGCAATGCGAGAAAATGAGATTCGTGCGACAACCGCTGGCGATTTGCGTGACGAACTGCGATGACAGATCACGGTCGATGTGGGGGAAACGCGGAGAAGCGCAGGCACGGTACGATGCTACCGGCCACTATACGCGCTATCATTTGCGGCCCCTCGAATTACGGTAAAACCAACGTTGTGATAAGCTTGTTGGAAAGTCCGCACGGTGTACGTTTCGAGAACGTATACGTGTACTCGAAATCGCTTCAGCAACCGAAATATCGATACCTGGAGAATTTATTGACGTCGATCGACGGAATCGGCTACTTTACGTTCTCCAACAACAGTGACGTCATTCCGCCGAGCGATGCGTGTCCAAACTCGATCTTCGTCTTCGATGACGTGGCATGCGACAAGCAAGACGCCGTGAGAGAGTACTTTTCAATGGGCAGGCACTCGAACGTCGACTCTTTTTATCTCTGTCAGACGTATGCGAGAATACCTAAACATCTGATACGCGAGAACGCGAACCTGCTGAGCCTGCTCAAACAGGATGGCACCAATCTGAAACACGTGTACAACGACCACGTGAATACTGACATGTCGTACGATAAATTCAGCGCGCTGTGTAGCGAATGTTGGCAGCGCAAGTACGGATTCGTAGTGATAGACAAGGACAGCTCGCTCAACAAGAAGAGGATTTAACGTGTTCGCGATACCGTAAAAGCGGTCAGTCATCGCCGGTACTTCGTCGAGGTGAAACGTCGGAGAGAGAGCGTCACTTTGCGTATTTCCGCGATGGCCGCGATCAACAAGAGCAAGGATATCCGCGAGCGCGAGAAGGTTGCGAAGGAGATTGCGAAAACGAGCGAGTCGATTCGCAAGAAACTTCGCGCTTTAAAGACCGGTAAGATTGAGAAGGACATTGAGTTGGACACGCACTTTAGACCGCTCATTGGGCCGTTGCAAAAGATCGCCGAAAACTCGACCACGGTGAAGAAAGAGGAGCCGGAAAGCGACGCTGAAATCGAAACGTTTTCCGAAAATGTGACGCCGAGAAGAGGAAACGATCAGACCCATGGTCGGATCGCCCGCAGGCACCGTGTAAATCTAACCAATCGAAACGTTCGAAAGCTCCACTGGATGTACCACCGATAACCTCTATACCGATATCATCTACACCGTCCGCGACGGTGAAGAAAGTGCAGCCTACAAAAATGTTCGAATCACCTGTAAACATGGATGTTTTCGAAATCACGGACAACTCGAAGCTCGCGACGTCTATTCGAAAGGAGTTGGAAACACCGGAAGGTCGAGAAAAGTTTCTTGAAACGTTACAAGATACCTTGGGTCCACTGAGCCAAGAGTACATCGGGGCTCTTATGAGCGTCAACCTAAAGAGTGATATAGATACCGTGTACGGCGTTTATCTCGGCAAGGATGAAATGATGCTCGGTAATAAACTTTTCAAGGTGGACGACGTGGATAACATATATATCGACGACGTACGTTACATCGGCACACCCGGTATTTACAAGTTGATCTTCAAGAACGTGCCCGATAAAAACATCTACACGGAGGAGGACATGCAAAAGTACACGAACATACTGTTGGCGACGAGCATTCATTTTAATAACGATCTTCTCGGGCGAGTAAAGGCCGACAGGGGATGCAAGTATACGAATATAATCAAGAAGTTGATACCGACCGTACCCATGAAGAAAAAACCCGGAAAGAATTATTCGCGCCTCGCACGGTGACGTTAACCGATAATAAGATCGACTGCGTGCACTGGGACGACTCCAACGAGCTAGTGGATCGTCTACTATTGCTCGACGCTTCGCGCCACGCTGGCAACAATGCCCACGAGAACGAGATCCTGTAGATCATCGAGAAACTTCGCGAAGCCGGTCTTATTAAATTGAACTGCGCGGCAAAGAGCCGTTCAATCAGCGTCGAAATGCCGATCAACAAATTTGGTATATTCGAGCAGAGCAGAGACGCGCCAAACGCCGTTTCGTACCATCAGTGGAGCGGTATAATGAGAAATTTCTTGCGCGATAACGCTCTGTGTCGCACCGCTACGTACTTTGTCGCAAAGTTCGTAGCGCAAGATTCGTCGCGTGGCGCAACCGGAAGCTGACGACGACGAGGCTAATAAACTGTACGTAGAACAGAGCGTTAAGAGTTTGAGAGACGAAGCGGAATTCGAGAAGCATCGTAAAACGCGATTGGAGACTGAATTCGAAACGAACCTTAGACTTCTGAGAGGTAGCGTTAAAATTTTGAGAGATCAGTTGGAGGAAATCGAAACGAATCTGATCGCGCTCAAACGAGATACGCAAGCCATGTTGGACGCAAACCGAGAGGCGCTCGAGGAACATATCGTTCGATCAAATAAACTTGAGTAACGATGGATAGCAGCAAACGATCCAGGAAAGGCTACGAACGGCTAACGAATGACGACGAAAGGCAGCGAGCGGTTCAGGAACGGCTCGAGCAGCTATGAAGCGACCAACGAACGGCTCAGAAACGGCTACGAGTGGTTCAGGAACGGCTGTGAACGGCTAATGAGCAGAAATAAACGACAAGCCGACGACGAAGAACTGAAAGAACTGAAAAAACCGCTATTAAGCGATAATGAACGAAAATAAACGGCTATTGAATTTAAAAAAATGATAGAGATATAATATAATTTCTGTACGCATATTATTACGCGTCGACCAGTCGCGCCGCTAAAAAACAGGACATCGTCAAAATCCCATGGACGTAAAAATATCGAGAAGCAACGACTCGTCGAGGAACTGCACGCACCGGCGAGAAGAAATTTTCCTCGAAGAATCGTCATCGTGCGTGGGTACGACGACCTGTGGCAGGCTGACATCGTCGAGATGCGTCCGTACTCGCGTTTCAACAGAGGCTACCACTACATACTTACCGTCGTCGATGTGCTAAGTAAGTACGCGTGGGCCGTGCCACTCAAGAGTAAGGGCGGAAGCGAGGCAGCTGACGTTATCGCTAAGATAATTCGAGACAGCAAGAGGTGCCCGAAAAACTTGCAAACCGATATGGGGAAGGAATTATACAATGCCGACGTGCAACTTCTCATGAGAAAAAACGGCATCAATCATTATTCAACATATTCGGTAATAAAGGCATCGCTCGTCGAGCGATTCAATCGCACGTTGAAGAACGACATGTGGAAGATGTTTACTCTCAATGGGATATACAAGTGGGTCGACGCGTTATTGCGACTCGTATCGGATTACAACGCGTGCAAGCATCGAACGATCGGCGTGCGGCCCGTCGACGTTACTCCCGCGATCGCCGAAAGACTCTTGAACACGGTGTACAGCGCGATAAAGATCGCGGATCCGGCAAAGTCCAAAGTAGGTGACCCGGTACGCGTCAGCAAGTACAAGACTATTTTCGAAAAGGGTTACACGCTTAATTGGACGACCGAGGTGTTCAAGATCGTTAAAGTGCAGCGTACTAATCCCGTAACCTATCTACTCGAGGACTGTCGAGGAAAATCTGTCACCGGAGGATTCTACAAGCACGAGCTGCATCACGCGGCTTATCCGGACGTTTATCTCGTTGAGGAAGTACTTCGCAGGAGAGGTGACAAGGTTTACGTGAAATGGCTGAGATTCGATGGATCACACAATTTTTGGATACACAAGGACAATGAGATTTAATTTATAAAAACTACATTTATTTTTACTGTATAAAAATACATAAGAAATAAAAATATGTAACACATACAAGTGTAAAATATATATAAAATGTGAAATACATATAAGTATAAAATATGAAATATTAAATCAATATCTTTATTAATATCCCATCCAATACAAAATGTTGCATACATACAATATTTTTATTAATATCATGTCCAATATAAAACGTTATATTTCATACATTACATACATTGCATACATTATGTTGCATGCATTATGTTATATTACATACATTACGTTATATTACATACATACATACTTACATACATACACACATACATACATACATACATACTTACATACATACTTACATACATACTTACATACATATTTACATATATACTTACATACATACATACATACATACATACTTACATTACGTTATATTACATACATTATGTTGCGTACTGTTGGGTATATTTATTGCTAGTGTACAGTTTAGCTTCCTTTTTTTATTAATATAATAAGGCTTACAAAAGAAAGAATGAGATTGAAACCTTTTCATAGTAACGGAACAAAATCGATTATGCAAGTAATGGTAGAAGACCATAGAGTAACTTGTTAAGAGAATAGAAAACATACCATCGAATATATGATCAAGTTAGTTCAAGAAATTGACAATAGATCGCATTGTTCGCTACACTCCCACTCAAGCTAAATGTTAATTACATTAAGTTTGACTGATTTTGATTAATTTCAAACATTTTGCGAGTTAAAGCTTTGGTTAAAATATCAGCAAATTACATTTGAGATGAAGCATGGTGAACATCCACTATCCCCTGCTTGAACATGTCCCGTACATAGTGATATTTCACTTCGATATGCTTAGATCTTTTATAGAAAACAGGATTTTGAATCAGCTTCTCCGCAGCTGCGTTGTCACAGTAGACAGTAGTAGGGCCATGCTGTTCCACACCGATGTCCTTAAGTAACTTTCGAAACCATACGACTTCCTTAGCTACATCATGAGCAGCTACATATTCTGCGTTCGTTGTTGAAGTTGCTACTTTGCTTTGCTTCCGAGACATCCAAGCTACTGGTCCATTGTTCAACATAAGTAAAACTCCACTGATACTCTTGCGTGTATCCAAGCATGATGCAAAGTCTGCATCTGAGTGTGCAATCAGTCGATTGGAATTGTCATTGGTGCCATACACAATTCCCAAGTTGATTGTTGATTTCAAATACTTCAGTATTTGTTTTGCTGCTACCCAATGTTCGTCAGATGGTGCCTTCAGGAATCTACTTAAAGAGTTGACCGCATATGAGATATCAGGTCTGATTTCGATAGAGAGATCAAAGAACCAATCAACTGTCTGTACGGTACATTTGCAATTGGTCCAACGCTTTCATCAACATCCAAGTTACGCTTTAACTTAATACTAGGATCGATAGGCACCGTGGAACCATTGCAGTCTAACATATCGAACTTCGTGAGCACAGATCTTGTATTAGCCTCTTGAGATAGTTTAATCTTCTTAAGTTTTCGATCGCGAATGATCTCGATTCCCAGATAGCAGGATGCAGTTGAACTTGTAATTTCAAAGCTGCGTTGCATTGCTTTCAGTAAGTCATCAATCTTGGACTTTGAATGACCAACCGCCAAGCCATCATCAACATACAATCCTACGAACAGATCTTCACTGATGTACACACATGGATCAGCATCTGATGGTTTCAAACCGAATAGTTGCATGAATTCGTTGAATTTTTCATGCCATTGTCTAGGCGCTTGCTTGACCCCATATAAGCTCTTGTTCAATTTGCATACGCGACCTGAGCCGCCATCGAAACCTTCTGGGGCCCTATTCTTGAAATAGTTGCGTATACGCAAGTAGGACGTTGCGAATGATCGCAATGAAAAATCCCTAGAGCAGTATTCTTGACAGTCGCAGAAATTGTTGCGTATACGCAAGTAGGACATTGCGAATAATCGCAGTGGAAAATCCCTAGAACAGTATTCTTGACAGTCGCAAACGCAACGTATACGTAAATTTTCGTTCGCAATGCAACGCATGGGTCAAAGCAGTCGTTGCAAGAGAAACGTACATGTTTTAAGTGACAAGCTTGATATAAATATAATACGTACAATTAGTAGAAACCAAAAATGGACTTGGAAGATATTATAATAAATGTTCCAATCATTAATGCGTTACAAAACGCTGAAATAGTAGAGGAAGGAAGAGATCAGAATATTCGGTATAATCATCGTATTCGTGATCAAGATGATCCTTTTGAGTTACCCAATAAAAAATTTGTGCAATTGTATCGTCTAAGTAAAGCCGCAGCAAGATATATAATAGACATTGTCGAGCCACATATGACTCCACAAACGAGAATATCTG
Organism: Harpagoxenus sublaevis; assembly: GCA_030770355.1. Classification (NCBI taxonomy): domain Eukaryota; kingdom Metazoa; phylum Arthropoda; class Insecta; order Hymenoptera; family Formicidae; genus Harpagoxenus; species Harpagoxenus sublaevis. The sequence continues at coordinate 94,743 of JASTWR010000386.1, read as the reverse complement.
CAATCAACCCTACAACTAAGGTAATAATTCCTTCATTTTTAATATAACAGACAGAATTTTGTTTATTAGCATAAACATTAAATAAGAAAGTAATATGTTCACAGATTATAACAGCATTACGTTTCTTTGCGAGTGGATCATATCAAATGGATATTGGAAAAAACATATACATGGATGTTAGTCAACCATCGGTTTCTCGCAGTATCCACGAAGTAATTGATATTATAACAAGAGAAGAGATTATGAGCCAGTGGATAAAGTTCCCTTCTACATTAGCAGAAATGAATGAACTACGAACAGAGTATGTATACAAATGTCTTATAATTGTGTATAGAAGAAAACAAAACTTTAACAAAACATACCAAAACAAATAACAAAATATTATATTAGTAATATAATCATAAATAAGGCAATTGGAGTCGACGTAGTGTGCATAGGCATTGAATCAGTGTAAATTTTCCGGCTCGTATATTACACACTACAAAGATAATTTCACTCTACTTTAATATTTGATTTTGCATTTAACATCCTGCGTCGGCTCCAATTGCCTTACTTCTCTCTTATTGTAAATCATTAGAGCCTTACTTAAGTTCAAATTAGTAATATAATTAATTTGTACATGTCGCATACATTTCAATATAGATATGTTATGTTACTATTTTCTGTTATTTAAGATTCTATAGAAGATATGAATTTCCGGGTACTATAGGTTGCATAGATTGCACCCATATAGCTATTTTTCCTCCAGCAGAAAACAATAATCTTTATCCAGAACACATTTATGTCAATAGAAAAGGGTATCACTCCATAAATACTCAGTTGGTAATAATAATTTCCACATTATTTTTATTAACATTAATTATGTTACATTTTGTTATATTAATTATGTAACATTTCATAAAGAAATGCACTGCAAAATTTATTGAACTAAAGTGTTACTTGTAATCTACACGTCTATAGTATTTATAATCATTACAGATCTGTGACTGGCGATTAAGAATGTTGAATGTAAATGCACGTTTCCCTGGAAGCACTCACGACACATACATTTGGAATAATAGTAACGCAAAAAATGCAATGGTTCACCTTTATAGACGATATCCAAACAATAATTTCCATTTACTTGGTAAGTCATGTGTTTAAACAATTATGTTTTTGTAAAAATTACAATTAACGCACAAAAAATGAATAAAAGTTGTATCTAATGTTTGTATTGAAATGTTTTGGGTTGTAGGTGATTCAGGATATTCTTTACGACCCTGGATGATGACTCCTATATTAGGTGCAGCAGAAAATAGCCCAGAAGCTTTATATAATGTAAAGCAAATGAGATGCCGTTCACTAGTAGAACAATGCAACGGGCTACTCAAAATGCGGTTTAGATGCCTGCTAAAACATAGGGTACTGCATTATTCTCCACTAATAGCTTCGAAAATTATAAACACATGTGCGGTATTACACAACATATGTATAAGCGAAAATGTGCCACTGCCATTGGAGATGGATGATGATAATGATGATGATGGTAATCAAGAAATCGATTTTGGAATTTACAATAACGAAAATGAAAACATTGCAAATGAAGAAAATGCAGTAGGTAGGAATATTCGCAGAATTGACAAAGATCTAGCAGCTGGCCGAATGAAGCAACGACAAATAATAATAAATTATTTTTCTTGAATTTCATTTATGTTATATACTGACGTAGTACAAAAGTATGGTAAAATAAACAAAGTTTGCAGCCCAAAATGTATTTATTCGTGTACTTTTCAATACAAATAAAAAGTTTGCAATATTAAACAAACATTTCTTATATGTTATATTGTTACATAATATAATAACATTATAATATTAAATATGGAAGCAAAACAAATAATTCTTGCATACATTTTTGGTAATAAAATTGAAAACAAATATATATATTTATAAGTACTACATATTAATAAGTATTATATCTTAGTAAGTATTATATGTGTATAAGTTTTTTAATCAACTATTAACATATTAGTAAGTATTATCATTAATCAATTATTACATATTAGTAAGTATTATATGTGTATAAGTTTTTTAACCAAGTATTAACGAATCAGCCTTTTTAATCCCTTAACTGTAGTACAATCACAGTCAATCACTAATGTGTACACATAATAAGTTTTTGATAAATATTATTTATACAGCATTAAACAAAACTAAATATTAAGTTATAAAATAACATTGCCATAGTAATATTTGGAAAAAATTAAAATTTGTTATTTCCACTTCTATTTATAATAAGCATATAGATCAACATTTTATATCTTGCAAGTATAAAAAAAAATAAAAATTTATATTATATCAGTCTTGCATAATAAGTTAGAGAATAAACACAATAAAAGAAAAGGAAAAATATTAATCTCTTCGTATAAGAACTAAGGCCGGTATTCATAGTTATTTAAGACCGTCTTAAGTTCAATCTTAAGATGTCATGAACCAATCACAGAGCCGTATTAGCGTCTTAAGATATTATTTAAGACGGTCTTGAAGACTATGAATACCGGCCTTAGGCCGTTAAGTGTATAAATGTAATATAAGTGTAGAAATGTAATATTCAAATATCACTTTCTGTCACGGGTTGTGTAACACCTGCTAATTTTTCATGCGCTTCCGCCAATCTCCTTAAATATTCTAGCTTAGCATTGTAATAATCCCTTTTTAATTCATATGTTTGTGCATAAACATCGTTTAATTTTGTTGAAATTTCAATAGTATTTTTTAATTCCTTTTTTGATATTTTTTATCCCTTTCCTGAATTGGTGTAATTTGTTTCCTCATTTTCGACTTTTTGTACACGAGTATTTGAATCTTTTAGTGTATTGTCATTTTTCTGAAGGCCTTCAGCACATTTAGCTTGTTCAATATGTGCATTACTGTTTTTTATCTGATTCCTATTTTCTTTTTCAATCAATACTCCCTTACAGTTATTGTGTTTATTCCTTAACATTGCATTTATGTTTTGTGATGCTGAAATATTGATATCATTACTTTTTAAAGTATCGTGAGGAATGTTTGAAGTATTACTGTCTTCATATTCTGCATCTAAAATTTCCACTTCCATTTGCATTATATCATCCTGGAAGACAAACATTATAATCATTAAAAATTATACGTTGCTAATTTAATTAATTGCTAATTTCATACAATATATATATAGTATACACACACAAACATTATAAAATTTGTTGATTTTAAATGTAATATGGAGCAAATCTATTTCACTGTACTACACTGCATATAAATAAATAAGATAGTAAGAAAGATGTGGACTGCATTCCGATATTCACTGCCACTACTGCGAATCTTCAGTTTATGTGACATATACTATAGATTCGAAGTATTGGCTGTGAATATCGAAACGCAGCCATGCAATATTCTTTGTTATTTTACATTGTTATGTGCATCGTCCACTAAAGTTACAGTGGATTCTGGTATATCAAGATGTCCAGTTATATTGGTTGGACAAATCATATCCAGAACTTGCTCTTCTTGTGGTGTTAATACGTCCGTTTCTTGTGTACCACCACCCGTTGATGCCATAGACTTCATTATAACACCATGTTTCTTTTTACTGCGTGATTGGAAATCATGCCAGCACTAGAACAATAAAAGCTTATAAAACACTGAAACACAATACATAAGTCTCATATCTGCCATATCTATCTTGTTATATATTGTTACAAAATCGGTCTTTTTGTAAGTCTCTCTTTTAAACTGTAAATAATATTTCAAAATGATTAAAGCGAGAAACAATAACATTTCTTATTTCTCCAAATATAAAGTTTTGTAGGACTTTATTCTACATGTTTTTCTTTTACATGATAATTGTTAACTATGAAGTTTTGCTTTATTTATGCATAAAATATTTTTTTACCTTACGCCAACCTTTCCAATCTTTTCTCGCTCCATTAACAGAGTTCAAGATGTCACTTATTTCATTCCATAAATGTATGGAGTCTTTAAGCGTGAAAGATGATGAGAATTTTCCTTTCGTTAATTTTGGATGTTTTGTCATGTACTCTATAAGTAAACTTCTCTGTTCATTTGTAATGTTTGCAGCTCTCTTTCTTTTGTCCAAGTTATCCATTCTGTAATACAGAATAACAATTAAATAAATGTTAACACTTATAACAACATATTTTTTCTTTAGTTTTATTACTTCTATTGATGAAGGCCCGGTTTCTTCAGTGTCGGACAACTTTATTCTAAGGTTAAACTCACTCTTCGTCTCTTTCTAACCTAACCCTTAGAAAGAGACGAAGAGTGAGTTTAATCTAAGGATAAAGTTATCCGATGCTGAAGAAACCGGGCCTAAGGAGGCTAATTAAATAATTATTTTATTACAAACCTTTTTGAAATCACTGTCTTCGGCAATTTCTACTTAAGCAACACGTATATAACCTAATTTACGGATATCTTCTCTGTTTCACACTGCGTGATTCTTACCCAATGTTTGTAGAAAGAACGTACATTTTCCAACGTTGCCAAGCGTAATTCGGTGCAATGAGAAACGTATACGTTTTCAATTGCGAAGGCCATTAAATGATGTTCAAGAATATAATATGAGAAACGTATACGTATTCTCGCTCTTCGCATACGTGCGTATACGTAATATTGCGAACAAGTTCAAGAATAGAGCCCCTGGTCGTTCCATATAAATGGTTTCGTCAAAATCTCCATACAAGAAAGCCGTTTTAACATCCAATTGATGAACTTCGTAATCTTCAACAGCTGCAATCGATAATAATGTTCGAATAGAATCAAATCTGGCCACCGGTGAGAATGTTTCAAAGTAATGAACTCCAGCTTCTGTTAAAACCCTTTTGCCATGAGACGCGCCTTGAAACGATCAATCGAATCGTCTGGATTTATTTTTAATCGAAAGATCCACTTATTCTTGATTATTTTTCGATTTTCCGGAGAATGTACCAGTGTCCACGTGTTATTTTTAATTAGCGAGTAATACTCAGTCTTCATTGATGACTCCCACTGATCCTTGTAAGGTCCCGACTTAACTTCATCAACTGTATTTGGAATAACAACTCCAGCTAGAAAGGCACTTGCAGATGTTGCTATGTTTAAAGTAGCACGGCTGCGTGTGCGATTTGCAATACACTTGTTGACTTCAGTTTCCTTTAGCTTGTTGCGTGTCCGATCGCTTACGTTGTCGACTGATTCAGCTCCTTTTGATGATGTTGGCACATCTGATTGATTTTCGATGTCACTTTGTGAGTTGCTACTTGATGATCCATATTCTTCAACATCTGTTGTCTTCACGATGACAGCCTGCTGTTTAGGTTCCGGTTCGACAATCTTCACATCACGGCTTACAATAACCTTCTGAGTCCCACGCTGCCAAACACGATATGCCTTTTGTTTTGGTGCATAGTCTACTAATACTAGCTCTCGACTCTTCTTCTCGAATTTTGATCGTCTTTCGTTGACCAGAGTGTACGCCTTGCTGCCTATAACACGTAGGTACGAAAAATTTGGTCTTTTCCCTGTCCAGGCTTCCATAGGAGTTTTGCCACCTAGTCTCTCCAGCGGGATAAGATTTTGGATATGTGCAGATGTGTGAACCGCTTCACTCCACAATCCTTGAGGTAATTCAGCTCCTGCCAATATTGTTCTCGCCATTTCGACAACGGTTCTATTTTGACGTTCCGCGCGACCATTTTGCTGTGGACAGTACGCCGTTGACATCTCGTGTAGGATAGATGCTCTCAAAGCACCTTCTTCATGTCGTTTCCGATGAACTCCTTGGCGTTGTCCGAACGTACACGTCTAATCTTGTGTCCTGCTGCATTAGCTTCAGCGATGACATCCTTCATGCAATCTACGATATCAGCTTTTGACTTCATTGTATATACGAATAGCATACCCGTATAATCATCAACGAAAAGCCCCATGTATTTAGCTTTACCAAACGATTCAACTGACATTGGACCACAAATGTCAAAATGTATAAGCGTACCTGGTTTGTCCGCTCGAGTGTTCGAATCATTGAACGTCTTTCTGCAGTGCTTGCCAAAGACACACGCTCCGCAGAACTAGTCAGCTTCCTTGTCAGTGTTCGACTTACCAATCACTTGCATGCCATCGACTGTCGAACCATTAGCCAATTGTCGAATCGCTTTGTAATTGGCATGACCGAAACGTTCATGTCACACCTGTTCGTTGACTGCTTCAGAGGAGGCTATATTTGCCGATGCATTTACAATTGTCTCAAAATCCATTGAGTAGAGTCCATCCGATATTCGAGTACCATAAACGATTACTTTATTTCCGGACACCAACTTGATGCCAGTCTTGCTTAGTCGAGCCTCGACACCGCTGTCAGCTGCTGCGCCTACACTCAGTAGATTCCTGCCTATATCAGGTACAAATAAAACGTTACATAACTTGTGCTGTACCTTTTTACCATCGATTGTTGCAATCACATCAATATTTTCTCGTCCGAGTGCATAAATAATCTGATTATTGCCGACAGTAACTCCAAACTGTCCTTTCTTAAAGGATTCGAAGCTGTACATCCACTCGTGTCGATGAGTCATATGGTGTGTTGCTCCTGAGTCCGCAAGCCATTTGTCTTTTAACGTCTTCCGAGAATGTTCGTCTGCTGTCACAAATGCTTGACCAGAAGCTACCGCTGCTGTTGATTTTTCTTGTTCTTTAGCCTGTTCAGCTTTCCATTTCCGACAATCACGCTTGATGTGGGCAGCCTTCTTACAATAAAAACGAGTTCGTTTTTCTTGCTTCTTCGAACCCTTGTTTGACTGACCTTTGCCCTGTGCTACCAAAGCGTCACCTGTGTTTTTATTGGCTGCAGTACTAGACACGTTAGCCTCGATTAGCATCAATTGTTCTCTTAATTTGTCGAACGTTAGCGTTACACCAGAGGCAGCTTGTATGTAGTAGCTCGACCTGAAATTATTAAACCTCGGTGGTAAATCGTTAATTAATTTAGCAACCAAACTTGAGTCTGACATTTCCTCGCCGATTGTCTTCAATTTTTGACGAATTATAGCCAACTGAGCACAGTAGCTGGCAATGCTTTGACCATCTTCGAAGCGCATCCGATCATACTCTTGGTTAAGCAGATATTTATTCTCGTTCGTTTTTGTCTCATATATAGACTGAATTTTAAGCCATACGTTCCGTGAAGTCTCACAATCTCTAATTGCTGCATAATCGTCGTCAGACAATGCACATGTCAGCACACGTTGCGCCTTGCCGTCTAACCTCGTCCAGGTTTCCTTTTCACCAGACCCGGTTCGGGACTGAATCGTGCCATCGACATGACCTGTTGCACCAATGCTTTTCAGACATGAACGTATCTCATACTTCCAGCGCTGATAGGTATCCTTGGTCAACGGTGGTAACTTAAAGTCTTCCGTCGTCATCTTGTAACACGAAACTGGCGAAATTGACACGCGAATGAAAAGCGACAGAGTTTTTACGAAGCACGCCAAGATTCTTGCACTAGCACCGTGCTGGGCCCATATTTCTAGTGTACAGTTTAGCTTCGTTTTATTAATATAATAAGGCTTACAAAAGAAAGAATGAGATTGAAACCTTTTCGTAGTAACGGAACAAAACCGATTATGCAAGTAATGGTTGAAGAGTAACTCGTTAAGAGAATAGAAAACATACCATAGAATATATGATCAAGTTAGTTCAAGAAATTGACAATAGATCGCACTGTTCTCTACACATACATTACGTTATATTACATACATACATACATACATACATACATACATACATACATACATACATACATTATATACATTATATGTATATACATTACGTTACAAGGGTATTCGATAATGTCCTCACGGTAACGTATCGGTTGAATCCGGTACGATGTACCGCTTGTCGTCGTACGGACTCAGAGGGATTTTCGTTTCGGTACAAACTTCGTGCAGCTTCGATCTTATACACGACTAGCGACGGGTTATTTCAATCTCGTCGTTCAGACACCGCGTGTAGTCGTCGAACGTTATAGTACACGCTACGACGTTACTCCTGACACTTTTTGCTTTCTTAGTGTCTTTTTTGCCATCAACTCGCAAGGCGTACATTTTCGTCCTGAGTCCAATGAATTCGGTCATAATCGCGCCGTTATTTTCATCTTTTATCAAGCCCGGCACCTTCTTGTTCTCAAGCGGTATACCGTACGCGTTGTCGACCGGGTAATCGCTTGTATCAAATCTAGCGATATCGCGTTTCACGTTCTCGTACACATCCTCGCACTCTATATGATATATCAAACTGTCCGTGTCGGTGTACATAATTTTACACTTGTCGCTATACAGGGGAGACATGTACTCGTGATGAAATTCATACAAACATGTCTTGGATATGTCGAGGATGTACATGCCCACGTAGATCGCTTTGTTAAATTTCACCTCGAGTGTGCGCATTTCTATTGCAACCAAATTTTCCGAACAAATACTTCTGCTATGGAAATTTGGTTTCGCGATCATTGCCCCCGCGCCGTATCTACCCTCCCAATGAGTCAGAGTCGCACGTCAACGTGATTACGCACATTCTCCATCGTTTTACCGAATACCGCGTTATTCATCAATTTGTATAAATTCTTTTCGAAATTATTTGTCGCGCGCGTTCTAAATCGGGTGTTTAATTTGATGTAATCGCGGAGCTATGGAGATTGAGCGAATTGCAATACGCGATGTATCTTTGTAACGTGAAGGCCGTGGCGCGTGCATTGCTGAAGGTTGCGATAGTGTATGACGTAGCGTTTCTTATCGTACACAGTAGCGAGGAGCTTAACCTGTCGCGCGCCTGGCGGCTTATCGCGCGTCGGACAGAACGGTAGGTCGACGTGCGCGTCGTGTTTATTTTGCGGGTACTCCAGATCGACCTCGAGAATATAACCTGTGAGTGAATTCGTATCAATCGCGCTAAAGTCAAATCGAAATGTCTTCGACCCATTAAAAATCGGCGTAGGGTAATTGGTTGGCACATTGCCCAACCATACAAGTTGTTTACGTCGAAATACATCGGGTACGACGATGGTTTCGATGCATCGTACGACTGCATGTACTTGTTATTGGCTCGCGCGTATTTGCCGCAATAATAACGCCTATGTTTGTATATTTGTTTGCTTTACCACGAAAGCACTTCACATCGAATTAGTCAGCGATTTATCTACTGAATCATTTTTGGCTTCACTAAAGCGATTTATTTCGCGTAGAAGAACTCCGGTTGCCATTTATTCCGATAATGGCACTAATTTTAAAGGGGCATTGCGTCAATTATCTGAATTTTATGAGTTTTACAATGCAAAGGAAACTCAAATTAAAATAGAACAGTTTTGCTGCGACTCGAAGATATCGTGGTGTTTTATTCCTCCCAATGCTCCACATTTTGGTGGACTGGGAGGCGGCGGTAAAATCTATGAAATATCATTTACAACGTATCATAGGTGCCGTTCATCTCACATTTGAAGAATTGCACACTGTGTTATGTGAAATAGAGGCGATACTCAATTCACGTCCGTTGATACCTTTAAGTTCCGATCCAAATAATTTGAAGTATCTTACGCCGGGATTTTTTGGTTGGTGATGTACTGAGTGGGATTTCTTGCCGTGATTTAACCGATATTTATTAAAACAAGCTTGTACGTTGGCAGAGGGTAGAACAGCTCCGTCAATATTTTTGGAGTTAATGAAGCCGCGAATATTTAAGTAATTTACAGCAGCGGAGTAAATAGACAACCAATAAGGGCGAACAACTAAAACCAGGCCAGGTGGTCCTAATAAAGCAACAAGGTCTCCCACCACTGCATTGGATCATGGGCCGTGTGAAAGACGCCTGGATCGGACAACGTCGCACGTTTGGCGACAATAATCACGGCCAAGGGAACCATTATAAGACCACTATCAAAATTGGCTATTTTATTATTAGACAACTAAAATTATATATACAAATATAAATAATATTTATTTAATTGTAATCAATATTTATTTAATTGTGATCAATATTTATTTGATTTTAATCAATTGACTTAGATTGACAGGGGGTATTAATATTCATGTATTTATATTCTTGTAACTTATTGACATTTATTATCTTCAAATGACAGTTAACGATAATTAACGCTTATAACATGATGATTTATATTTGACGAGCTATTGTTTTATATGTATACATCGAATCTTGTTCATCATTGCTGTGTATTGACATTGTAAGACAGTCTTCCAAGGCGGGCGGTGTTTCGTATTATTGTCCATATTCATATCATACTGTCTAGTAACGGTCTAAAGGACAATCTTATTTCAATTCGTGAAACTTCAACTATTCTCGGAATATGAGATGTCGCTACCAATAACATATCGGTCAGAATCATTTCTCTCAGATCGCTCTTGCTAACACTTTCGCTTCAGACATCATACGAAACGTTGCCCGCACCTCGAGAGTACATAAATATAAGCAGCTCACACGAGATAGACAACGATTCACACCTGCCTCCCAAGAGTTTTGCGGCTCATTATTAGAAGACAGAGGTCTTTACCTCGTTTGTGTCGATCAAGGAGAATCACCTGATACTACACGCAAAATATCTAACATACAGTGTGGAATGGCAAAAGCGAAATTTGCCACACTGTCATATATTATTATGGTTAAATAAAAAAATACAGCCTGATGAAATTGATAAAATTATAAGTGCACAAATACCTAGCAAAGAACGTGATCTTCAGTTGTATGAGATTGTATACAAAAATATGATTCATGGACCATGTGGAGAACATAACAGAGCACCACCATGTATGATTGATAGTAAGTGTTCAAAAAGATATCCACGCAATTTCATAGAAGAAACACAAACAGATAAAGATGGCTATCCGATACATCGACGAAAGAACCCAATAAATGGTGGAAATTTAGCAATTATTAATGTACGCGGAAAAACAGTTGAGGTAAATAACAGGTGGGTAGTTCCATGGTGTAAGTAACAAGGTGAAGCATTGCGCATAATGGCGGCAGCTTTGACGGTTGAACCAATCAGAAGGCGACCTGTTTTGTTGGCGCGCCGCTCACTTCAAAGTGAAATTCGATTATAAGAAATAAAAATGCGTAAATCATGCGATAAATTGAAAATATATATTTTAATGAAATACAATAAAACTTTAAATAAAATACAGGAATAAATGAAATAACGTTTTTTGTGATTTTTTTATATTTAAAATACACATTTAATAACATGATAATGATTTTAAATAAAATACAGACTTGAATAAAATAACAATTTAAATATAAACTTTATTACATATATGTTTGGTTTTTTTCCCCGACTTTTTTAACAGTATTATTTTTTTTTATTTCTAAATTAATGTGCCTTAATCGAATGTATGTTCTTGTTCGAACCAGGCATGCTAATACATTCCTTGGCACGGAATTATTTATTTTTTCCGACACGAGGTCCGCCACTCTGTCGAAAATAAGAGGTTCTCTCGAGAGTCCATTACCATGGAATGCCAAGAATTCAGCATTCATAATTTTTCCTATATTTTCAAACTCTTTTGAAGGTTGAATACAATTTCCTCTTGAAATACAGGACAGCCAGTCACCCGACGGAGTTAACGTATGCGTTGGAACTCCTAAGTGTGGATACCTATGTCGGAAACGATGAGTATGGAACGCCGTTTTACTCTTTAATAGCATAAATAATATTCTACGTAATATAAAAGTTTCAAGAAATAATTGTCTTCAGAAAAATGGTGATTTTTACTAATGAATTAAAATTATGTCGACCATAATAAAAATTGGATGAATTAAAATTATGTCGGGACATAATAAAAAATCGGAATTATTTTTATGTCCCGACATAATTTTAATTTTACGAATTAAAATTATGTCTCGACATAATTTTAATTCATCCAATTTTTATGATGTCTCGACATAATTTTAATTTGTTCATATTTTATGATGTCGCGACATAATTCTAATTTGAATTAAAATTATGTCGCGACATAATAATAACTGGATGAATTAAAATGATGTCGATACGTAAAAATAATTCCGAATTTTTATGATGTCTCGACATAATTTTAATTCATCCAATTTTTATGATGTCTCGACATCATTTTAATTCGTCGAATTTTTATGATGTCGCGACATAATTTTAATTTGCTGAATTAAAATTATGTCGCAACATAATAATAATTAGATGAATTAAAATGATGCCGATACGTAAAAATAATTCCGAATTTTTATGATGTCTCGACATAATTTTAATTCAACCAATTTTTATGATGTCTCGACATAATTTTAATTCATCTAATTTTTATTATGTCGCGACATAATTTTAATTCTGCCGCTAGCGAATTTAAGTTCTTAATACTTGCAACACTAAGATGGCGCCAATAAACAATTTAACGCCAATGAGAAACGCACGAACTACTGTCCACGTATTCCAGGTCGCCGATGACGGGACCCAAGCAATGCGCTCCGTAGTTTCCGGTGTCTAGGTGTTCCAATTCCTCGAATTCGGTATCTGCGTGCCCCAGGTCGCCGATGAGGAGGTCCAGATGTTGCGCTCCGTAGTTTTCGGTGTCTAGATGTTTCAATTCCTCGAATTCGGTATCTGCGTGCCCCAGGTCGCCGATGAGGAGGTCCAGATGTTGCGCTCCGTAGTTTTTGGTGTCTAGGTGTTCCAATTCCTCGAATTCGGTATCTGCGTGCCCCAGGTCGCCGATGAGGAGGTCCAGATGTTGCGCTCCGTAGTTTTCGGTGTCTAGATGTTCCAATTCCTCGAATTCGGTATCTGCGTGCCCCAGGTCGCCGATGAGGAGGTCCAGATGTTGCGCTCCGTAGTTTTCGGTGTCTAGGTGTTCCAATTTCTCGAATTCGGTATCTGCGTGCCCCAGGTCGCCGATGAGGAGGTCCAGATGTTGCGCTCCGTAGTTTTCGGTGTCTAGATGTTCCAATTCCTCAAATTCGGTATCTGCGTGCCCCAGGTCGCCGATGAGGAGGTTCAAATGTTGCGCTCCGTAGTTTCGGTGTCTAGATGTTCCAATTCCTCGAATTCGGTATCTGCGTGCCCCAGGTCGCCGATGACGAGGTCCAGATAGTGCTCTCCGTAGTTTTCAGTGCTTAGATGTAGTTTTTGGTGTCTAGGTGTTTTATTCCCTCGAACTCGGTGTCTACGTATCCCAGGTCGCCGATGACGAGACCCAGATAGTGCGCTCCGTAGTTTTCGGTGTCTACATGTACTAATACTTTGAATCGGCGACCTGGGACACGTAGACATCCAATTCAAAGTATTAATACATCTAATACCAAAAACTATGGAGCGCACTAGCTGGACCTTGTCATCAGCAACCTGGCACACGTAGACATCGAGTTTGAGGGAATAAAACACCTAGACACCGAAAACTACATCTAAGCACTGAAAACTACGGAAAGCACTATCTGGACCTCGTCATCGGCGACCTGGGGCACGCAGATACCAAATTCGAGGAATTGGAACATCTAGACACCGAAAACTACGGAGCGCAACATCTGGACCTCCTCATCGGCGACCTGGGGCACGCAGATACCGAATTCGAGGAATTGGAACATCTAGACACCGAAAACTACGGAGCGCAACATCTGGACCTCCTCATCGGCGACCTGGGGCACGCAGATACCGAATTTGAGGAATTGGAACACCTAGACACCGAAAACTACGGAGCGCAACATCTGGACCTCCTCATCGGCGACCTGGGGCACGCAGATACCGAATTCGAGGAATTGGAACATCTAGACACCGAAAACTACGGAGCGCAACATCTGGACCTCCTCATCGGCGACCTGGGGCACGCAGATACCGAATTCGAGGAATTGGAACACCTAGACACCAAAAACTACGGAGCGCAACATCTGGACCTCCTCATCGGCGACCTGGGGCACGCAGATACCGAATTCGAGGAATTGGAACACCTAGACACCGAAAACTACGGAGCGCAACATCTGGACCTCCTCATCGGCGACCTGGGGCACGCAGATACCGAATTCGAGGAATTGGAACACCTAGACACCGGAAACTACGGAGCGCATTGCTTGGGTCCCGTCATCGGCGACCTGGAATACGTGGACAGTAGTTCGTGCGTTTCTCATTGGCGTTAAATTGTTTATTGGCGCCATCTTAGTGTTGCAAGTATTAAGAACTTAAATTCGCTAGCGGCAGAATTAAAATTATGTCGCGACACAATAAAAATTAGATGAATTAAAATTATGTCGAGACATGATAAAAATTGGTTGAATTAAAATTATGTCGAGACATCATAAAAATTCGGAATTATTTTTACGTATCGGCATCATTTTAATTCATCTAATTATTATTATGTTGCGACATAATTTTAATTCAGCAAATTAAAATTATGTCGCGACATCATAAAAATTCGACGAATTAAAATGATGTCGGACATCATAAAAATTGGATGAATTAAAATTATGTCAAGACATCATAAAAATTCGGAATTATTTTTACGTATCGACATCATTTTAATTCATCCAGTTATTATTATGTCGCGACATAATTTTAATTCATCAAATTAAAATTATGTCGCGACATCATAAAAATTGGCCGAATTAAAATGATGTCGACACATCATAAGAATTGGATGAATTAAAATTACGTCGAGACATAATTTTAATTCGTGAAATTAAAATTATGTCGGGGATAAAAATAATTCCGAATTTCTATTATGTCCCGACATAATTTTAATTCATCCAATTTTTATTATGTATGACATAATTTTAATTCATTAGTAAGAATCCCCATTTTTCTTAAGGCAATTATTTTTTTAAATTTTTATATTGAACGGAATATTTTGTATGCTATTGGAAAGTAAAACGGTGTGCCATCCAATTTTTATTATGTTCATCAAATATTAATTTGATGAATTAAAATGATGTCGAGACATCATAAAAATTGGATGAATTAAAATTATGTCGAGACATCATAAAAATTCGGAATTATTTTTACGTATCAACATCATTTTAATTTATCGCAATTTTTCTTAAGACTATTATTTTTTGATTATTTATATTGAATGGAATATTATTTATGCTATTAAAAAGTAGAGTGGCTTGCCGTAAAATTTTTATTATGTTCCGGCATAATCTTAAATGGATGAATAAAAATTATGTCGAGACATCATAAAAATTCGGAATTATTTTTATGTCCCGACATAATTTTAATTCATCCAATTTTTATTATGATCGACATAATTTTAATTCATTAGTAAGAATCACCATTTTTCTGAAGACAATTATTTCTTAAAACTTTTATATTACGTAGAATATTATTTATGCTATTAAAGAGTAAAACGGCGTTCCATAGATGAGCAACGTAGCCTGTAATATATATAAGCGCTTCATCTTCTACAGTTTGTTTAGCAACTTCGTTTTCAAATAGTTCGAGTAACTGCAATTCTTCGCTCGTTGCACGGAAGACGCGGATCAGGATTGCTGGATGAAAGGAAAGGAAGGACATATATTTAAATTGGAGGAGATAAGCAACATGTATAATAAGTATTGATGTTTTATTTACATACATTTATATACATACATTATATACTTTTTTTTTTAATGTCCCAGACAACGAGTTACGAGGCTTGAAAGTTACAGTACCGTCGGTATAATTTTTGTCTGGGACATTTTTCAATAAAATGCACATTTTTCGAAAAATTATAAGTTTAATAAGAATTTACTTACAATATATATTACTATGTACTACAATATTACTATATTTATACTATAGAAGTCACAGATTAAACTAACTGCTGACAGATTACATATAAACAAAGAATAATTAGCAGACTTACGCAGCATAAACAATACTTGTGTTCCGGTTTAAGTATACCCAATTAATAAAATTTTATTTTATTAATTGGGTATACTTGAAAACCGGACATGACGTCCGGTTTGACTCTTCAACCGGACACCGGACAAGACTCCTGAAAACCTGACAGTCCGGTAGTCAAAACCGGATACTTCGCAATCCTAGACTATGCATTTAATAGTATCAACTTTAAATTACCTTCATTATATAAATCACCTTCATTTTCCTTGTCTTCGTCTTGTGTACGATTGTTAATGTCTTCTACTTCGGAAGTGTGTAGTTTCTCATTGTGAATAAGCAAAGCAGCCTCCACATCATCATCATCATTATTAAAATGTTCGATCCAGTCTAATACGCACGAATCAGTGCAATGTATATCTTCCATTGCCATAAAAGGAACTGCGCTCGAATCACCTTCGGTGTTCTCTCGTACCGATATACACTGTGCAGAATGTTTGCCAAGAATGTACCATTTTAATCTGTGCTGTACTTCCACAGGTGACGGATGGTCGTTTGCTGCTCCCATTGCTCTTAAGGGGTTAGGCCACCTTGACCGGTTCAAAAAATCGAATTTTTTTTTGCTTAAAGTATTCTTTATACATACGAAAGTGATATCCCATAAGAAAAGAAGCCATATCGGAAGTGAAAAGGCTATTTTCGAGCCGTTAAAGCAGTGCTAAAAAAAAAACTTAAAAAAAAACAAAAACTAACAAAAACTTTAACAAAAACAAAAACAAAAACAGAAACAAAAAGTTAAAACGCGTAACAAAAACTTTAAACGCGTTTTCCTCGAAACCACGTTTTCAAAGTCGGTGGGAAGTCTAGTTCTGTCAATTTTTAACCGATTGACTTGAAATTTTGACAACTTCTTTATAATATATTTTTCTAGCGAAATACGTAGGATATTTTGAAAATATTGATATCTCGATTTTATATGCAACTTTAAGTAACGAAAATTGTGGCCAAAAACGCATGGTTTACTTAGAATCGATGCCATTTCGCTAAAAATGCATATTTTTTAAAACGGCTACGTATTTCGCTAGCTTTTGGACTAATAAAATTGACATTTTTTGGTCATTGTCCCAGGTCACATCTAGGCCGAGTTATTTTTCCCACCGCAAGACGACCAATTTTCGACGCGCGGCCGTTCATCAGCTGTCAAGCCGCTATTTTTTAATTTTTCGAAAAAATAAAAAATCATTTTTCTGCTTTAAAGTACACTTAATAAAGTGGCGTTTTTAGATTTTCATAAAAAGTTGTTGTTTCTTTGAAAAAAATTATCGAAAAAGCCTGAAATTTAGGGGGGTCAAGGTGGCCTAACCCCTTAAGTAAGAGAAGAAGTTTTCGAGCACATCCTGACATAACCGCCTTGTAATTATGTATTCGGGTATGAATAAATCGGAAAAATATTTTTCTTTTATATATGGCAGCAATTCTTTTAACGAAGCATTCGCCAGTAAAATGCCTTTCTGGAATGGTAGGAGAGTTGATTTCTTGCTAACTCTCATGTTGGAAATGAACTTGCTCATTTTTTCCAAAATTTCATTCTAATGTTCCAATTCCATTCCGTAAGCACGTGAGCCGCTGTGAGATCCGAATTTTGATTGGCTGTTTAATACATCGAACCAGTCATTAATCAAAAGTAAAACATCCGACAGTTCCTGCCAATAACTGTTTTGCGAGAAAAATCCCTTTCTTCCGCAGTACTTAACGGACAATCCGTTTCGGCGAGAAAAAACTTGTGCCGCTAATTTCACCGATTGCCGCTGATGTCCCTTGGCGTCGAGATGCTTTTCACTTAAATTGAAAGCAATTTTTAAATCTTTGGAATTCAGTGCGACAAGTTCTTCCAAAATTCGCTTATTCAACATTTTTCCATCAACAAGAAAGCCGTGGTCAATGAAGTTATTTCTGAATAGCTTGATCAAATGAGAAGCATCTGCGAAGACAAAAATCTTTAAAGATTTATCTCCTGGGTGTTCGAAAAAAAATTTCTTTTTTTGAGATTCTTTGTCTTGCTGTGACTTCGACATTCCAACACCGATGTTTAGTTCATTCCATAAAGCTATATTTGTAGGTCCTAAATCACTAGTTACTGCCACAACTGTATAACTGATTTTGTGGAGAGCTTTTATAATGTTCAATAAAATGTCCTTCGTCATTGGCTGAGAGAATTGGTAGTAAATCGGCTGTTTCCACTTTGAAAAGAGACCTCTGGCCATCACAAATTGACAGGATTTATGTGGTCCGTAAATTTTTTGTTCCCTGCGTTCTAGATCCAATTTATTTGAAATGTAGACTTCATCGAAGGTCAAAACGGTAATTTTGTTTGCGGCAGATAAATTTTCTCCTTTTGATTGCATTATTTTCAAAACATCTTTCAAGACTCCTGGTTTCGTATCAAATAATGCTGCCCAGTTCCGCAGAGTGGACTCGCAAGGTAGCGGTAACTGCTTGACTTCACGTAAATATCTGTACGTTTTACCACTCAATGACCGAAGGGCAATAGCGGAAGAAATGTCATCCGTTGACCACTTTATTCTTTTAGCGCTCGGCGCCATCAATTTCGTTACTTGGCCCGGTGTAAATACACCTTGTAATATACCAGCAGCTGTATCCTGGCCAGCTCTTTGTTCATTTTTCTTCATGGCTTCGCAATCGTTGGATTTCATTTCCAATGCTTTTCTGAGCTGCTTATTTTCTAATAACAGTAGCTTGTTTTTTTCTTCAGTTTCCTTCAAGTGCCGTTTGAGCTTTTCAATTTCTGTTTCAGTTTCCAACGGTGGGTTTTCTGTGCTACATTCCATGTCTGTGAAAGTTTCGGCAGATGTGGCATGCTCCTTGACAGTATCGACGATGAATGTTTCATTTCTCGCACAAGCTACAAGTTCTTCGTACGTTGGGATTCCAGTACGACTGTAAACGGGAAACGGATTTGAATAAAACTTATTCCTATAATAACCTTTCACTAACAGTAAAACGTAGTAAGTTAAGAGTCTCTATGTTTTACTACTAGTGAAGGGTTATTATATAGGAATAAGTTTCATTTAAATCAGTTACCCGGTCCTCGCGGCCCCGGTCCTCTCCTTGTTAAGACAATTAATTAAGCAATACCTAAGATCCAAAAGCTTGGACCGTAAATGGCTATTCTCTTTGTATATTTTAACGGTCTTAATATATATTAATTGTTTATTCACGTCGCCTGAGAAAGACGTTCAAATTATTGTTATCCGGTTATTGCGATAAATATTACACCACATGCCCCGGTGATCGAATTGGTACGACGCCCGAACGGAATGCGAGAGGTTCCAGGTTTGAACCCTGGCTGGGGTAATATTTTTCGCAATAAGTTCTTTACAGTGATTTTAATATTAAATCGATATCGATTTAATTAGGAAAGAGAGAGGGGACTTCTAATGTTCCAATAATAACTCTGTTTTAAGTCCGACAAATAATCGGCGCGCAGTTTAATATGTTGGAAAATACGCGTATTTTAAATACATGTAGAAATAATATTAAGTTATCTATAAGATCCAAGCTTGGACCGTACGTGGTTATTCCCTTTCTATATTGATTGTATATCTTAACGGTCATAAAATATACGTATATTAACAATTAATTAAATTTTTGTAATTTTATACAAGCAGTGTTTTGAAAAACATGCAGTTATAGGATCACTTCCAAACTTACCATGTGTTTTTCGTCATGGGCTCTGTTTCATCACCTTCCAATGTACTGCACCTTTTAACTCGTCTATTTACACCTTGATTAGGTAAATCGAGCAATTGCGTTGGAATCGAACCGGTCTTCAGTCGAAGCATTAATCGAGCTTCGGTATTCGGTGTACGTGGCTTTGTCCATTTCTTTTCCATGCAGTCTGAAGAGAAATGTCGCTCACATATTATTGCTGAAAATTATACACATAAATTTTCAGAATCACACAAATTATACATGTACTGTACAATTATACATGTACATATTACAATCAAACTTGATAGATTATTTTTAAATATTTCAAACATTTATAACAAATGTATTTTTTAAATAAAATTTACTGCTGTTTACGTTTATATTTCCTTCTTCTCGGTGGCAAGCTTCGAGCCATTTCTGTTTTAATATATGATTTTGCGGGAATGGAAAAAACTTGATGTCTTTCGTTTTCGTAGCTCCACCGGAGCGGAGCGACTTTTACAATTTCTGATACAACAAGTCGGCATAATTCCTAGATGATCATAATACATATTATTAAGCAAATATCAAGCAATATGATGCCTCTCAACATTAATTATATTTAATACTTACTGCGTATGTTGCATCAAAGCCGCAAAAGTTGAAAACAGTCAGAATATGGACTGCAACACACGCACTTAGTAAAAAAAAACTTATATAAAAATGTATAAAAACATATATTCATACAGGGTGTCCCAGAATATTTGGGACTTTTCTCAAAGACAGATAGAACGGACTCAACTGAGTCGAAAAGTCCTTTATCATTTTGCAATTTTCGCAATAGGTAACGAGATATTAATAATTAAAAATCGCCGTATTAGCCCGGCCTACCGCCAAATGCAAGCGCGCGGCGAGATGCGGCCGCCCACTGCCCACCGATCGATATCCGCGGTCGGTGCGCGGGGAGTTGTTTACTACAAGCGGCAATGGTTACACACAAGTGGCGCGTAACGCTAGGCCCCCGTTCTGAGATAAGATAGTTCCTCGTCTTTTTTTTTAATAAAAATAAAATTGTCAAACGGCACAAAAATTGTCTATGTGTGTACGTGTACATGCATGTGCACGTATGCATGTATGCAACGCTCAGAAAAGTATCAATTTTACTGCATAAAAAAGCGATTACTCAATTTACTTTTTTTCTTTTAGTAAGCAACGGTTATCTTTAACAAAGAATAATTTCTTGATGATAATGTTTGTGGCCGCTTGCCACTATCGTTCGGGCGTCGCGTGCCCTCCGCAGGGTAGGAGACGCCGCAGCGTGTGTAGGAGCGTTGAGTGAGCTTGAGGCACTGTATATAATAAATAAATAATTTATTTATTGTATCTATATACACGTGTTGCAATGTCAGTGTGCTGAAGGCGGCCCTGAAAAGGGCCGATTGGGTTCTTCTTGTGCGGTGGCCCTGAAAAGGGCCGATTGTTCTTCGCGCTACTGCGCTATGCGCTCGCGCCAGATGATGGCGGGAAGCGTCTGTGTACGCCGCCAGAGGCCGGACTTCCGCCAGGCAGGAGGTGTCCCGGGTGGTGTGTAGGACTGCTCAGGCTCCTCTGTCTGCGTGCCTTGTGACACGAGCGGTGGAGGCTTGTCGGCCTGAAGCTCCTGCGACGATGTTACCTCCCACTCCTGGTCGGTCTGCACTTCTCTTGAGTCGTGGCGTGGCTGATGTTGAACGCCTCGATGGACTCTGGCCACAGAGGTAGTCTGCGTCCCCTGGTGAGTTCCCTCCACAGGTGATGGTGGCAGAGGTGTTAGTAGAGAGGGCAGCGTCTTCTCCGCTGGTGACAGCGGTAGCGGCGACAGGAGTGAAGGCACGTCCCAGGATAGCCGAGGTGAGGTGTAGCGCCGAACCCTCACGTCCCACGTGAGAATCACCTGCCGTGGAGGACGAGTCCGTCGTACCGGCGAGAGGTCGAGCGGGATGAGCTGCCACGGTCTGCCTGGGCGATGGTCCAGGGGCCGCTGCGAAGATATCGGTGGCGGCAATATGCGTGACGCAGCTCGTCTCGGCGGTGGTCGTAGCTTCTTCGGCGGCAAGACGACGGCAAGGTTACAAATGCAAAACCCCTTCTTCTACTATCAGGCAATGAGCTTGGATAGCAGTCGAAAGCTGTCTAGGTCCTCACCGCACGGCCTTATATATCCTTCGTGGTTGGAATTTAAATGCGAGTTAATATGCCATCTGTTGACGGCACTCTCGTTCAGATTCGCGGGCCGCACGTCGGGCCCACGCGCGTGGCGCGTGATCGGTGAGCGCGCGCGCGCGGCGCGCGTACCGCCGGGACCGTTCCGCCGGCCCGGTGGTATGTGTACGGCCGGCGCCGTTACTCCGATTGCTCGGAAATTGTGTGTGTGGTCGGAAGACCGCCACAATGTGAAAATGTACTCGTCACAAATTTTAGAAAAAGTCATTATTATGTACCCGCAAAGAGAATTTATATTTTTTCTTTAAAGAATGTAACATTATAAAATTTTATCGAAGAAAAGTTAAAATAATAAGCAAATCAAATTTTTATTTTAATTTTATATTCTTATATGAACTTATGAAATATTTGAAATGAATAATATTTATTTAATTCAAGTAATTTATAGTATGTTATTTGTATGTGTGTGTATGCAGGCAAAGAAATGTTAAGTAAATATTACCTTGAAAAAGTCGAAGTAGTTATCTTTGTACCTCGAAAAAATTCAAGTAATATCTTTACCTTAAAACAACCAAAGTAATATATTTACCTTGAAAAAATCGAAGTAATTTATTTATTACAAAAAAAAAAGAAATGATATCTTTAAATTATGCGCCAATTAAATATATATTATATCAAAAAATAACTAGTTTTTAAAAAAAATGTATTCCCATTAAAGTGAAAAAATTAATATAAAATGTGAAAAATTTTAGTGAAAAAAACTTGGCGCTGCTAAACGTAATAATATATATTAATGAAAAAATTTCTATAAATGCAAAAAGTACTTTAAATTAATGTGTGAAAATCTCTACATTCACATTGTAATTATTAATTTAATATTTTAAATTAGTTACTTATTGCTTTCAAATATTTTAAAATTTTGCAGCGCCAAGTTTTTTTCACTAAAATTTTTCACATTTTATATTAATTTTTTCACTTTAATGGGAATACATTTTTTTAAAAAACTAGTTATTTTTCGATATAATATATATTTAATTGGCGCATAATTTAAAGATATCATTTCTTTTTTTTTTGTAATAAATAAATTACTTCGATTTTTTCAAGGTAAATATATTACTTTGGTTGTTTTAAGGTAAAGATATTACTTGAATTTTTTCGAGGTACAAAGATAACTACTTCGACTTTTTCAAGGTACACCACGCGTGCTTGGCGTCTTTTTTTCTACCTTTTTGTAAAAGGTAATTTTGTACGGATATCACCCCTTTTTGTTACAGATACATCAAACGCCATAATGACTATCGACATTGACATTTATGTCTGATAAAATCAAATGTAAATATTTTTTGTATTATAACTTACAAGAATTATATCTGAGAGTTTGACATCCTTAAATGTGCAGTGTAGTTTGTATAAATTTATAAATCATTTAAAAAATTAAGACACAAAATATGAATATATTAGGCAAAGTCAAGTTTGTCGAGAGCATATTATGCAGTGTTTGCTAATAAATTTTGTCGAAAGAAAAACAGATTTGATACAGAATTTGGCATGTACGATGCTATTGTCAGAATGTTATAGTAGATAATATATGTATAGTAAAGTTTGTTAACAAAATAAGACAATTAATAATTTATAATACAAACTACACTGCACATTTAATTAAGGATGTCACTATCAGATATAATTTTTGTGTTATAATACTAAAAATGTTTAGATTTAATTCTATCAGATATATTCGATAGTCATTATTAGAGAAAGAGAGAGAGAGAGAGAGAGAGAGAGAGAAGAGAGAGAGAGAGAGAGAGAGAGAGAGAGAGAGAGAGAGAGAGAGAGAGAGAGAAAACGCGAGCGGGGAACGCGAGCGTGACCGCGAGAAAGAGCAATACGTACGATAGATATAACCTCGCCATCCTCGCTCAGGGTGTATCCCAGGAACCAGCCATCCACAAGGCGCGAACTCTGTCACTCTAGCACTCATGTACTCCGTTCGGAGTGTTCGGACGCGACTACGCGGACGGAATATTTCTCGACGACGCGGACGTCTGACTCCAGTAAGACTCGTTTATCGGGGCATATTTCGCGACGTCATTCGGTTATGGTATCGCGTATTACAAAGCGAACGCCGAGGTCCGGCTGCTGGAATTTGTAGACAAAATAGCGCTTAAGCAGAACTCAACGTCTAAGGGATATCACCTTTCTGCGACGCATATGAAAAAACTATCGATCTGACTACACTATGTAGTAGATAGAAGAAGAAACGATACGCGATGCTTTAGTTGGAAGGAGAGAAAAAAAAGGATAGATGAAATATATAACGAGGAATGAAGCTCGTTGAAACCACAGTATTGAAAGTCTGCGCGACGGTATATCAGTTGAAAAGAAGTACATCGGGTTGGGGTGACGCAAACCCCTCCCCCCTTGGGGGAGGGAGGGGAGGTACCCTATATTGTAGCGCTTGACAAGAGAAGTTCAGTGGTGGTACTCTCTCTTGTTAACTCTCACCCGTTAGACCCCCAAGGGGGAAAATGTAAAATAATTTATAAAATAAATATTTGCACATTTAATCATTTTTTAACCCTCTACAGGTAGTGATTAAAAGTATATGTGTGGGAGGCCTTTGCCCACCCCTCCCGCCCCCCACCAAACCGTGTGGAACCCGCCCCCTGTCCACGTATGTACATTGTAAGTTGTAAAGCGAGGCCCCCTCGAACCTCCCTGGACCCCCTTTCGGAAAGCTCCGCCCCCCTACCCTCGCCGGGGGGCTTCGCCCCCCTGGACCCCCCATTGGGAGTTTTGCTTACACGTACTACATGCTAAGTTGTAAAGCGAGATCCAGGTGAAGCTCCCAAGGGGGGTCCAGGGGGCGAAGCCCCCGGCCAGGGGGGTTCGGGGGGGCGGAGCCCCACCGACTTTGATATAACACTTTTCTATTGCAAAAGCAACATCTATTACGAAAACAAGACTTAATCTGGTAGAAAAAAAATGTAAAACAGGCGCTGGCAGGAAGGGTGGTTGTGGAGAGAGGGGCAACGCCCTACCTGGCGTAGGGGTCTTGCTAATCTTTTCTGTATCTATTTTTAGTATATTGTAGACCCATCTATTTAGTAAGGCGAAGATTTAATAGATATATAAATTCTACACGTCAAGTGAATGGAACGTCCTACCTTGCGTACGGGGCCTCGCTAATCTTTTTAGTATCAATATTTTTAGTATATTGTAGACTCATCTGTTTAGTAAGGCGAAGATTTAATAGATATACAGATCTTACATGTCGGGTGAATGGAACGTCCTACCTTGCGTACGGGGCCTCGCTAATCTTTTCAGTATCAATATTTTTAGTATATGGTAGACTCATCTATTTAGTAAGGCGAAGATTTAATAGATATACAGATCTTACATGTCGGGTGAATGGAACGTCCTACCTTGCGTACGGGTCCTACCTTGCGTACGCACACCAATGCAAGCCCCCCCCCCCACAGGGGGGGCGGAACCTACTGCATCCACGCACGCACTTCTCCACCCACACAACAATCGGGTTAGGTTAGGTCAATTTTTTTGGAAGTGGAGCCCCCCGCATATACACAAGGGGTCAGGGTGCAGGAAGGGGTGCGAAGGCCCCCCGCATATACTTTTAATTACTACCCGTAGAGGGTTAAAAAGTGATTAAATGTGCAAATATTTATTTTTTTTTAGAATATTTTACATTTTCCCCCTTGGGGGTCTAACGGGTGAGAGTTAACAAGGGAGAGTACCACCACTGAACTTCCCTTGTCAAGCGCTATAATATAGGGTACCTCCCCCCTCCCCCAGGGGGGGGGTTGCGTTACCTTAACCGACAGCAACAAAATTTAGTTAACGGAACTAATTTTACGAATTTTTCGTTATTAGAGCAAAATCTGTTTTGTTGTGAGAATAGAAAAAATTTGCTAAGTGTATTTGTCTTTAGAATCACGTTAATTTGCTATTGAAACAAAATAGCACATTCTTAGCAAATGCATTTTGTTAATATAGCGAAATCATCACTGCTGATACAAATAACTGCAAATAAAATTTGTCGTTGTCGATTTTTTGATAACCAGATCAGCAAAGCTTGATTTATTGGGAAACTAACAAAAGTCTTGCTAGTTCGACGGTAGGTCGCAACGACACCACTAGGCGACGCACGGAGAGATAACTTTCTCGTATTTAAAAGACATTTTGTCGCAAATATAAGGAGGATTCTGGCTAGTCAAAAGATTTAAAAATAGTGCAAAAAAAATTTTTTTATACATGGAACGCCTCAATAAAATTGCGCGCGAACTGTTGGAGCAGTCGCGCCAAGTCGCTACCTTGGGCGAGTATTTCACGTGGGCGCAGCAATGCGAAAAAGTCGTTGGACAGCTCGAAGAGCACAGTCGTGCCAAGCGTCCGCGGCTCTTTCCCGGAGATAGGCATTTTTTGGTGTCGAATGTCAGGCTATTCGAGGATTCGATTGGAAAAACGTTTCATACACAGCGGTGGTGATTTAGTTGTCACGGGCACTAGTAGTGGCGGCGGCAATAACGCGAAATGACTCGTTTGGCAAGAGATCGATGCCGCGTTTGAAAGCCGGTATACTGACCGGTGCGGTGATTAACACAGACTATATCGAACCGCGACAATTTTTGGAAGACGCTGCTGGTATAGTGCTCGAGCGAGTGCAAGACGCTATAAAAATACACAATAGCGTGAAAGTGAATACCGCGTTCAACGGTGAGTTGTGACGGGCAATAAACGTGACAATAAGAGTATGAACACGAATAACTATGATCTATTTCGTACATCCGATATGCGCGAGTGGTGACGAGCGACACGTTATTGAACCCACACTGGCGAAACTCGAAGAGTTCCAGGAACGCGATAGCGGGTGGGCGTTATCGCATATACTCGATCTTACGGTCAACGTTAACAGGTACGATCCTATGCGCGCGGGATGTTACCTGGAATTACCGCGGGGGATAATGATGAAGAGAGCGGTGATTAACGTGCAATCCACGGACAATGCGTGTTTCGCGTGGTGGGTGATAGCCGCGCTGTATCCAGTCGAAAGGAATGCGGAACGGGTATCCTTGTACCCGCACTATACGACCGTGTTAAATCTGCAAGATATTGAGTTTCCTATGTCTCTGAAAGGAATTACTACATTCGAACGACTCAATGACGTGTCGATCAATGTGTATACTATCGAGGGACAGGAAACGCTAAACGTTCTCCCGATACGACTTACCGACCGGAAGAGAGAAAAGCACGTCAAATTGCTGTACGTGCCGGACTCGCGAGACTATAACTTGGGCCATTTCGCGTGGATCAAGAACCTGTCCCGCCTGGTGGGCTCGCAATTGAGCAAATACAAAAGCATGAAATACTTTTGTGATCGGTGAGTAATACATTTTTTAAAATCATATAGAATATTTTATATTTTTATAGAAACATTTTTAAAAATTATTATTATTATTATTTACAGATGTTTGCACTATTTCTACACGAGTAAGAAATTGGAAGCCCACATGGTAGACTGCGCGATCAGGTTACCGACCGAGTACGACGAATGGCTAAGCTTTCGCAGCTACGACAGGAAGGAGCGGCTTCCGTTCGTTGTGCCGATCGGCTTTCGTACGCCGATCTCGAATGCACCCTGGAGAAGATGGAAGCGGATCAGAGAACGTCCACGTACGCCTATCAACGTCACGAGGTGTTTAGCGTCGGGTACTACACGCAGTGCTCGTACGACGACTCGTTATCTACGTATGGGTTTCGCCGCGATAAGGATTGCGTCGCGTGGTTTGCCAACGAACTCGAGGAATTAGCGCATCGCGTAGGGAATTCTATCTGGTAATGTCCCCATGGAAACCCTCTCAAAAGAACAGTGGTGGGTATTTCACAACGCGACGCATTGCCACATTTGCGAAAAACCGTTCGCGCCGGACGACGCGCGGGTACGCGATCATTACCATCTGACCGACCGTTATATATATTATATACATTACGAGGGTTGTTTGAAAAGTCCGTGCAAAAATGAAAACTACTTAATTTTTTGGGATAAACTTTTTTATTTTTCAACATAAGTCTCCTTTTAGGCTTATACACTTCGTCCAACGCTGCTCTAGTTTGTTGATCTCTTCCGAATAATAGGATTTGTCCAAGTCTGTAAAATAGCCATTCGTTTCTGCAATCACCTCCTCGTTTAAATAAAATCTTTTTCCCGCCAGCCATTTCTTCATATTGGGGAACAAATAATAGTCCGAGGGAGCCAAGTCCGGAGAATAGACAGCTGCAAACCGTCCTTGCAACACTTCACACGATTTCGTTTTTGGTCAATCGTGAGCAATCGCGGCACCCATCTTGCGGATAGCTTTTTCATGCCCAAATGTTGGTGCAAAATATTATGTACCCGTTCATTCGAGATGCCCACAGCACTAGCAATCTCACGCACCTTCAATCTTCTGTCATCCATCACCATATCATGGATTTTATCAATGATTTCTGGAGTAGTGACCTCAACAGGGCGTCCA
The DNA here is from genome assembly GCA_030770355.1 of Harpagoxenus sublaevis. NCBI lineage: Eukaryota > Metazoa > Arthropoda > Insecta > Hymenoptera > Formicidae > Harpagoxenus > Harpagoxenus sublaevis. The sequence goes on along the minus strand of JASTWR010000386.1, from coordinate 66,453 downwards.
GAACGTTCAGCGTCACTTGTGCCCATATGGCCACTCCGAAAATTTTGAAACCACTTATAAACTGTTCTAATCGAAGGTGCAGAGTCACCATAATGTTTATCAAGCTTCTCTTTAGTCTCCTGAGGCGTTTTGCCTTTCATAAAGTAATGTTTAATCAACACACGAAATTCTTTTTCGTTCATTTTTTGAAAATCACTCGCCTCCCTCGATTCAAACGAATCCCAAACACAAAGAAATAGACCGATCTGGCTGAAACTTGGTGTGTGTTCTTCCAAGAGATGCTACTAACTGAAAATAACCTTGATACGCACCAGTAGTGCCATCTCTCTGATTTTGCACGGACTTTTCAAACGACCCTCGTATATATACATTATATAAATTATATACATTATATACATTATATACATTATATACAGGACGAGTCATTTTAATCAATACAGGCAAATATCTCGAAAAATATGAAAGATACGGAAAAATGTTTTTGACAAAAGTTGTATGGTCTAAAGGGGGACATAAGATGGTGGCAATGATTTGACTTTGGATGGTCGTTTGAAGCTCACGTGAACGTCACCTTCACTTTCCTAAACGGAACCCCCTATATTGTAGTATATCGTTTGAAAGGGCATAAAATAAGAAAAATTTTGGCGCAAACCAGAGGTCAATACGTTGACCCGTTCGGGAGTTATTTCGGGTCAAAAATTGACTTTTTCCAACTTTGACTTTAAATAACTCCCGAACGGATCAACGTATTGACCTCTGGTTTACGCCAAAATTTTTCTTATTTTATGCCTTTTCAAAAGATATACTACAATATAGGAGGTTCCATGTAAGAAATTGAAGGTGACGTTCACGTGAGCTTCAAACGACCATCCAAAGTCAAATCATTGCCACCTTTTATGTCCCCCTTTAGACCATACAACTTTTGTCTGATACATTTTTCCGTATTTTCCATATTTTTCGAGATATTTGCCTGTATTGATTAAAATGACTCACCCTGTACATTATATACATTACGTTACAAGGGTATTCGATAATGCCCCCACGGTAACGTATCGGTCGAATCCGGTACGATGTGCCGCTTGTCATCGTATGGACTCAGAGCGATTTTCGTCTCGGACACTGTACACACTTCGTGCAGCTTCGATCTTATACACGACTAGCGATGAGTCATTTCAATCTAGTCGTTCAGACATTGCGTGTAATCGTCGAACGTTATAGTACGCGCTACGACGACCCCTGTGGTCAGCCCCCCATTATTTAAAAAATTAATTTTTTTTAAGAGTTTTGTGTGTGTAAAGATTTTTAATGGTTCCCGAGTTTCTGGTAGTTTTAAAAAATAGTTCTGGCCATTAAAGGCATGAAAATGCGTTTTAGAGTATAGGGGGGCTAACTTCACGCAGCCCTCATTTTCAAAAAACGTCATTTTTTATTAGAATTCTGGGTAGATTATACATAGTTCTACAGTTTCTGGTACATTTCAAAAATGGTTTCGCTCGAAAAAGTAAAAAAACCGAAGTCGAAATTTTCGCTATCATCGTTTAAATATCTGGTATCTTGCAACCCGTTGGTCCGATCGCTTTGCGTCATGAGACTTTTCGTCAGAACTTGTCGAGAACTACCCAGAACTCTAATCAGAATTGCTCGGAACTCTGAAAAAATTTTCGAACTTGGGACTTAGAAAATTTTCGCTATTATCGTTTAAATATCGGATATCTTGCAAACCGTTGGTTCGATCGCTTTGTGTTATGAGACTTTTTGTCAGAACTCGTCGAGAACTACCCAGAACTCTTGTCAGAACTGCCCGGAACTGTAAATAAGTTTTCGATCTTTGCTAAAAAATCTGGTATCTTGCAAACCGTTGATTAGATCGCTTTGCGTCATGAGACTTTTCGTCAGAACTCGTCGAGAACTACTCAAAACTCTAGTCAGAACTGCTCGGAACTGTAAAAAAGTTTTCGATCTTTGTTAAAAAATCTGGTATCTTGCAAACCGTTGTTCCGATCGTTTTGCGTCATAAGACTTTTCGTCAGAACTCGTCGAGAACTACCCAGAACTCTAGTCAGAACTGCTCGGAACTCTGAAAAAATTTTCAATCTCGGGACTTAGAAAATTTTTGCTATCATCGTTTAAATATCTGGAATCTTGCAAACCGTTACAGTTCTGTGAGTTCCATTATGATTTTCCTGTAGTTCTGAAAGTGTCCTAACATTTTTCGAAGAGTTCTGACGATAAGCATTATTTATTCATTTTTTAAATAATTTTTATCGCCCGAAAAAACCGCATTTAAGGGTATAATGGTATATTGGTGAGACGCTGACCGATTTTTAACAGTTCTTTGAGTTCTACTATAATTCTCCTCTAGTTCTAAACGCGTCCTAACATTTTCCAGAGTTTTAATGATAAAAATTATTTTTTTACTTTTAAACAATTTTTTTCTCCCGAAAAAACTACGGTTACGGGTGCATGGGTGGGAATAGTTCTAGAGATCCTGATACATTTCAGAAATAATTCGAAAAAGTAAAAGAAACCGAGGTTGAATACCCAAAGTGATACCAAAAAATAGACGTATTTTATAAACTTTTACAAAAAGGTAAAAAAAAAGGCGCCAAGCACGCGTGGTGTACCTTGAAAAAATCGAATTAGTTATCTTTGTACCTCCAAAAAAACCAAATAATATCTTTATCTTGAAAAAATCGAAGTGATATATTTGTACCTCGAAAAAATCCAAGTAATATCTTTACCTTGAAAAAATCGAAGCAATATATTTATTACAAAAAAAAGAAATGATATCGTTAAATTGCGCCAATTGAATATATATTGTATCGAAAAATAACTATTGTTTTTAAAAAAAATTAAACCCAAGGGGTAGTACCTTTATAAAAAAAAGAAGAAATAAAATCCAAGTATGTATCTATATGTATTCCCATTCAAGTGAAAAAATTAATATAAAATGTGAAAAATTTTAGTGAAAATAACTTGGCGCTGCTAAACATAATAATATATATTAATGAAACAATTTCTATAAATGGAAAAAGTACTTTAAATTAATGTGTGAAAGTCTCTACATTCACATTGTAATTATTAATTTAATATTTTAAATTAGTTATCTATTGCTTTCAAATATTTAAAAATTTAGCAGCGCAAAGTTATTTTCACTAAAATTTTTCACATTTTATATTAATTTTTTCACTTAAATGGGAATACATATAGATACATACTTGGATTTTATTTCTTCTTTTTTTTATAAAGATACTACCCCTTGGGTTTAATTTAAAATAAAAACAATAGTTATTTTTCGATACAATACATATTTAATTGGCGCAATTTAACGATATCATTTCTTTCTTTTGTAATAAATATATTGCTTCAATTTTTTCAAGGTAAAGATATTACCTGGATTTTTTCGAGGTACAAAGATAACTACGTGTACCACTTGTTACTTAGGTTTTTTCGAGGTACAAATATATTACTTCGATTTTTTCAAGATAAAGATATTATTTGGTTTTTTTGGAGGTACAAAGATAACTAATTCGATTTTTTCAAGGTACACCACGCGTGCTTGGCGCCTTTTTTTTACCTTTTTGTAAAAGGTAATTTTGTACAGATATTACCCTTTTTTGTAGTTACAGATACATCGAACGCCATAATGTCTATCGCCATCGACATTTATGTCTAATAAAATCAAATGTAAATACTTTTTTGTATTATAACTTATAAGAATTATATCTGAGAGTTTGACATCCTTAAATGTGCAGTGTAGTTTGTATAAATTTATAAATCATTTAAAAAATTAAGACACAAAATATGAATATATCAGGCAAAGTCAAGTTTGTCGAGAGCACATTATGCAGTGTTTGCTATAAATAAATTATGTCGAAAGAAAAATAGATTTGATACAGAATTTGGCATGTACAATGCTATTGGCAGAATGTTATAATAGATAATATACAGGGTGGCCCATTTTAAAAGATGCAGGCAAATATCTCGAAAAATATGAAACATACGGAAAAACATTTGTAACAAAAGTTGTTTGGCTCGAAGGGGGACATAAGATGGTGCCATTGATGTGACCTTGGATAGTCATTTAAAGGTCACATGAAGGTCACTTTCACTTTCTTAAATGAGAACCTCCCTTTTTCATTGCATATTCTTGTAGCTTATGTCGAGAGCTTTCCAAAACACTATAATAAAGTATTTTTTTATCAAGTACTTTTTGAGTTATGAGGCTTGAAAAGTACAGTACCGCCGACATTAGCATTACCCAAAATGTACCACGTGGAGGTTGCACGGTTGGATTTACACCTCTGTTGTGTGCGTGTGTGTGTGCGTGTGTGTGTGTGTGTGTGTGTGTGTGTGTGTCACACAGAGATTAGGACCCCGCGGTTCGTCACTTCCACGGTATTTACTGACTCCAAACCCTCTCTGTCGTGTGTATGTGTGCGCGCGCCTCCCGTCGTACAGCCCGTGTTATAATCGGATAAAATATTCAGCTCACTGACATTGTCGCCCAATTTCTACTCAATGCACACGCACACGCACACGCCACGCACAGGCACACGCACAGGCACACGCACACACACACACCACCACACACGCACGCACACGCACGCACGACAGAGAGGGTTTGGAGTCAGTAAATACCGTGGAAGTGACGAACCGCGGGGTCCTAATCTCTGTGTGACACACACACACACACACACACACACACACACGCACACACACACGCACACAACAGAGGTGTAAATCCAACCGTGCAACCTCTACGTGGTACATTTTGGGTAATGCTAATGCCGGCGGTACTGTACTTTTCAAGCCTCATAACTCAAAAAGTACTTGATAAAAAAATACTTTATTATAGTGTTTTGGAAAGCTCTCGACATAAGCTACAGAAAAATGGGGGTTCTCATTTAAGAAAGTGAAAGTGACCTTCATGTGACCTTTAAATGACTATCCAAGGTCACATCAATGGCACCATCTTATGTCCCCCTTCGAGCCAAACAACTTTTGTTACAAATGTTTTTCCGTATGTTTCATATTTTTCGAGATATTTGCCTGCATCTTTTAAAATGGGCCACCCTGTATGTATAGTAAAGTTTTAACGAAATAAGGCAATTAATAATTTATAAGTAGAGCTTGACAGTCCTATATAATTCGATGCAGATTATATAGGACAGAAACAGCAGAATCTACGTTCGACAATGCCAATTTACTGTTAATTTGTTATTAGATAAGATATTTTTGGTATAATAAGTTAAAGGATATGTATGAAAAATTTCATTTCAAAACATTAGTTAATTAATTAATAAGTGACAAAAAAACGATTATTTTTAAGATATTTACTTATATACATATGTAAACAAATATTATGGAGATAGAGGAGATACAGTCGGAGGAGCTGTCTGATATTTTATATCTAACAACAAATTAGAAGTAAATTGACATTGTCGAACGTACATTCTGCTGTTTCTGTCGCTAATCTGCATCGAATTATATGGTACTGTCAAGCTGTACCTACTTATAAATTATTAATTGTTTTATTTTACTATACATATATTATCTACTACCTAACATTCTGCCAACAACATTGCACATATATGCCAAATCCTGTAACAAATCAGTAGTTTTCTTTTTCAACAAAATTTATGTATAGCAAAACACTGCATGTTCTCGACAAACTTAACTTTGCTCGTGACTTTGCGTGATATATTCATATTTTATGTCTTAATTTTTTAAATGATTTATAAAATACAAACTACACTGCACATTTAATTAAGGATGTTACTGTCAGATATAATTTTTGTGTTATAATATAAAAAATATTTAGATTTAATTTTATCATATATATTCGATAGTTATTATAAGAGAGAGAGAGAGAGAGAGACAGAGAGACAGAGAGAGAGAGAGAGAGAGAGAGAGAGAGAGAGAGAACGCGAGCGGGAAACGCGAACGGGCAACGTGAAGGCTGGCGCCAGACTATGCGCGATTCGTGGTTCGTGATTCGTGAATCGTGCATTTGTTTCCCATTCGTGTTAAGCACGGATGGTATACAAATACACGATTCGCGAATCACGAACCACGAATCGCGCATAGTCTGGCGCCAGCCGAACGGGCAACGCAAACGGGCAACGCGAACGGGGAACGCGAGCGGGGAACGCGAGCGTGACCACGAGAAAGAGTGATAATACGTACGATAGATATAACCTCGCCATCCTCGCTCAGGGTGTATCCCAGGAACCAGCCATCCGCAAGGCGCGAACTCTGTCATTCTAGCACTCATCATGCACTTCGTTCAAAGTGTTTGGACGCGACGATGCGGACGGAATATTTTTCGACGACGCGGACGTCTAAAGCGGCCCATTATTACATGTACGAGTTTGATTCGTGAGCCGGACTCGAACGTTTTTCACCACACACACACTCCCGAACAGCCCCGAAATTTGGCTCGTCGGACGCCAAGCCCGTCTCGTGACATCCCACCCACGAACGAATAGAAACCGAGCCGAGCCGGACTCGCGACGTGTATGGGTTTTACGGTTATGTTTACTGTCACGCAACTCAGATCGATCTCTCTTGCAAACGCGATTAATCGAAAATCAAGAGCCATCTGCAGTCGAAGTAGTGAAACGAACAAGATTTTATATATATATGTTATATGTCCGACGTGAACGTTTCTTAAATGAAAATTTTCAGGATCGGATTTTGCATCGTAATATCTCCGCTCGTAGGGCACGTAGCGGAAAAATAAAAATACTTTTCTTATATAAATTTGGTCCAAGCTTTACGAAAAGTCTAGTTAGAACTTGATCCGTTCACTGGTTATCGAGATCTAAAAATCTCGGGTACTCGCAACTCGTTGCGTCGCGTAAATAGAGCCACGGCTGTCTCGCTCCGCGCGCACTTGGCGCGAGACACTACCGTGTCTCTTGATATCAGTTTAATGCAATTTTCTCATTAGAATTTTTGATAGAACTGCGGGGGCTATCCAGAACTCTCCAAAAATTTTTTCGTACTTTGAAACTACAAAGTCAACACCTATAATCGCTCGTAACTTTTTCGGTATCAATTCTATACATTTTTGTTATTAGAATTTCTGATGGAACTTCGCGGGAACTATCTTCCAGTCTCAAAAGAATTTGTTCACTTTAACTAAAAATTCTGTGTGGCTGCGATACTTTTAAATAAAGCTGTGGACTACTTATTTCTTTTTTGTTAGCTTTCATCCTGACGATATTAGCCAGCAATTACCTAGTTTGTGTAACCTAGCTGCCCAAGGCACACCACGCGGAGGTTATCGTCAGATGTCGATATTTCAAATGCTATCGACTGTGCCTCTCGTTTTTCTTTTTTTTTGTCTTTTTAATAATTTTTAACTTTTTTTGTTTATTTACTTTTTATTTTTCTTTGTTTTACTTATAACTTATGAGAGATTAAATGTAAATTGTTGCAACTGAAAATAAAAGGTAAACTAAAGTTATGTAGGTACTGAAACAACTGAAAATAAAGGTTTTTATCTAAATTGAACACTAATTGTATCTAATCAGTTACAACGTATATTAATACGTGTGGCTTTTTATCTTCGTGTTGAGATACATAGATCTTTTTGGTTTCGATGTCGTCGTATTTTTGCCAGTTTAGGCCATCGTAAATAAAAGCTGTATAATGCCCGTCGTCTGCTTCCCGATGATATGGTCTGTAGGACACAAGTCCTGCGAGACCATATTTTCGATTGCCAATAATTACGACTTTCGGTATCGATTCTAAATAGCATGTTGGCATTTCCATATTTGAATTTTTCAGATAGTTTCTGTCAGTAATAATACTAGTGTTAATAATTACCTGATATCCGTAAACAACATCAGTTTCATACTGCATGCATTTGCATTTTTTACATGTAATCTTTTGATTTTCGAAATGTAAGTCGTTAATTGCATCCTGTAGCATCTGAAATCCATGTTTTAATATGATATTAACATTAACTGTCAGTGTTGGATTTTTTAGATAAGAAACATGCGAGCATGTTATGGTTGTTATACAACTAGGACAATCTTGAAATAAATATTCAGCCAGATGTGCCGCATTACTATTTACATTTAGTGATCGTATTTGACGGCGCGTATTTCTTTCTTCGAAAAGTCCGATAGATTTTAATATTTGCGCTCTTTCAACATAGTCGCTCGCTTGAATCTTTTTTCTATTTAAGATCTTTCGTGCCAATTAGATTGTGTGATTCGTACTATCAATTGTTTTAGTATCGTATGGTTTATACAATGCGAGTCCAGCTATTACGATCTGCAATGTAGAATCGAATGCGCACGTTTCATGGATGACTATAATTTGTTTGTTTATGACGACTGGGTTACATAGATTACCATTGCGAATTATTGGCAGTCCTACTGCGCTTTTTATGTTATCAGTGCTCCAATCGGGGCACAAATCCAAGTAATTTGGTCTACGACGTTTTAGTGATACAGTTCGAGACGAAGGAGTATCCTGTGTGGCCTTTTCTCTCCAATTTTCCATCTCGTTGAGAGAATCTACGCTAACTTCTTGCTTATTATTTGCAACAGGTGACAGTTTAGGTGATATTTTTAAAGAAGATGAGCTTTGATCGCCAAAATCTGTAAACGATGGTTGTGGCGTAATCTCACTAATCTCAGGCGACATCGTGGACAAACTATGCACTTTTGTGTCTACATCGTTGTTATCGCAGCTCATATCAAGTACATTTTCGAGTTTCTTATTCTCGTCGGAAGGGGTAGTTCTCAAATCAGGAAATTTATTTGTTGCTTTATTTAAATCTGTTTGGATAACAGCAGTATTTTCCTTATCCGTAGCACGATCATGATGTTCAGCATTTGCCAGAAGAAACTTACCTTCAATGTATTGTACATGTTGTAAAATAAACTTGTCTGCGCGAATTGGCAACTGACCTTTAAAAACTTTAGATTTTAATGTAGAAAATTCAGCTTCTACGGAAGAAGACGTAGCTGTTTTATCTCCGATCTTGAAATACTGTCTCATTATACCCGTCCAAAGAGGTAAGGAACCCATCAATGGTCTGATTTTTTGTGCCACTTCTATGTCATAAAAAGCGTTTACAGTTGGTCCATCTATTGACTGTGATGCAATTTTTTCCGCTTGGCTATAAATAATTGTTGCCCAATCTGCCCAACTTTTTGACATTCCATCATTATCAGTATCCTGTAAGAGGTACTCGTTATCTGGTATATCGTCGTCAATTATTACACCTTTAATGCGGTTATTCGCGAATCGGAGGTGAACTTCAGAGTCTAGTAGCACACCATTTCCATTCTCACCAATCTCCTCGCTTAACGCAACTACTAGCACTGATTTTAACAACGATTCGATTTCGGCCAGATTATCGAACTGATACACAATGCAAATACATCTTAAAAAGAACTGAGGTATCTTTGTCGCTTTTTTTCAAACATGGCCATCGAGCTACCAATGCAACAACGTGACTAACGTCCAATCGAATAAAACAGCTGGGCAATATCAATGTACATTTGGAAAACACAATATTATAGCAAATTTCCAAATATTTTTGCAAATCTCGACAATTTCCAAAAATTCGGGCAACAGCCAATAAAATTGCTTTTCCGAAGTTGCTTACTACAAGTGGCGGTATCGGCGCGCCGCTTCTTAATATCTCAAGTAAGAAAAATGAAATTTGTGATGCGTGTTGTTTAGTGGAAATCATTTGAAACGCGGGAAAACTACCTTTGCTTGTGACGCACATGCATTGGTAGAGGAATAAATGTGGCGTTTTTTTTTCATTTGAAAGTAACAATTTATTAGCTATTCCTCCAGTTGCATCGATTGCAAGAAAACAATCTTTATCTTTGCAGGCGTTTTTATATAATACGCGTTGTTCTTCGCTCCAATATAAACAATAAAATGGATCGTAACCAATGTTACGGATGGTGCCTCGAAGAGTCGAATGTTTCGCATTTTGCAAATTCTTTACTGGATCCGTAGTTTGTAGTTGGAGACGTTTATCTAGCAACTGTTGTTTTGCCTTTCTTGAAACGGTAGAATTATAGATTATGGGCGGAACCGAATCTCCAATTTCCATTAAACGAATAGCTTCTTCGCGCCTACATTCAGAAGCACATTTTCGTCCATCTACCAATTCAGTAGCAATTTTTTCTCGGAGTTAACCTTTTAGTTGTCGTTTTTTTGAATGGATAAAATCTTGCTGAAAACTTGTGATTTTACATTCAAATATCGCGTCATTAGATTTTTGCGACTTTTTGTGCAAATATCCGTGTATGATTGCGCTGCATTCTTTGCACTTTCCGTTAAATACAGCGTTAAATACGCTTAGCGTTGCCACTCGCATAAATCTTTGCACGTTTAAAAGTTATTGCACATTCAATTTTTGTCTGTTGGTAAATTTTTCCGCAAATGAATCGGTCCATTTACCAGGTTTAAGGACCATATATTTCCGATTACCATAAGTAATTGCTTTTTTCTTTATTTTATTCCACTTATCACCCGAAATTACCAGTCGTAAAGGTTTTTCGACATCTTTAGACGAGTTTGTTGTGGTCTCAGTAAGGGAATAGTTCGATGTATCTATGGAATTATTCGTCTCCTTTTTAATGTCAAACGCATTCAAAACAGCTGTGTATATTTTGTTGCGACCATCTCGAAGGATTTGATATACATGTGTTGGAGATATTTTACTATTACATTCAAGCATTCTTTTTAAAATTTTTTTATATATCTCATGCGAAGGAAAATATATTTTTCCATTATCATTTATTGCCCGATATTCTTTACACGTTAACAAAATCAAGAGCGTTTCTGCGTTGCACATCGTATTTTATACTGTGTGGACGATCCTAAATAAAAAACTTTTAAGAAATGGAAATGCTATACGAACAAGATTTTCTTCTTTTACAAAAGATTTAAAGCTGTGTAATTAAACTGTGTAATATGTGCGTAAAGAGAAGCAGCTTATAAAGCAAATAAAAAATGAAATTAATTTGTAAATAGCTATAGAGCGCTTAATATTGGAAACACAAGCATCGAAAATGTGGCAGTGCCGCGTACCGTCGCGAACGTCCCATGTAGGATTAGTCAACTTGGCCAAACATTGGGCCAATCTCGAACATCGGCATTCCGATATATCTGAATCTAAACCCAAGATTGACTCTTGGGCTTAGATTCAGATATATCATTGGACCTATCTAAGAACCCAACTTTAAGCCTATATCGGTTGCCAATCTCGCGCGATGGTTACGCTCCAAGGTTCGGCCACGTTATTGGCCAATCATCTTTGCTTAGATCGGAATACTGATGTTTGAGATTGGCCCAATGTTTGGCCAAGTTGACTAACCCTACATCAGGCCTATTTTGATTGTTATTTTCGGGTCTACGTCGGACATCATTATTAACCTAATATATATTGGCAAATATATTGGATTAATAATGACGTCCGACGTAGACCCGAAAATGACAATCAAAATAGGTCTGATGACGATTATCAATATATACCTATAGGTTGATAATGTAAATGAATTAATCACAAAATCTCGTGAGATTAATATTTATTAGAGAGTTCTGTAGATACAATAAAGAACAAAATAAATACTACGCAAGTTTTGTAGCAAAAAAATGTATATATCATAACTTTGGAAAAGTAAAAAACTAAGGAAAACCACATTTTGATTTTTTCCTTCTTTTTTAAGACATCAAACTTATACTTGTCTCTACTATCAAATAAACTTTTTTCTAGCAGCTTAATTTTTTTGTACTTATAAACTGTGTCAAAAATAAAGAAACATAAAATTAAACGTCGCTTTTGTAACAAACATAAATATCTTATATCTTTGGATAACATAAAAAATCTCGATTTTTCTCATTTTTGTTAATATCTTATACCTTATATAAATGTTAATAGCTTATACTTTGAATGCTTCTAATACTGTTATCCTTTTTTTGTACTTATAAACTGTATCAAAAATAAAGAAACATAAAATTAAAACTTACGTCGCTTTTGTAACAAGCATAAATATCTTATATCTTCGGGTAACATAAAAAAATCTCGATTTTTCTCATTTGTTAATATCTTGTAGCTTATATAAATACCTTATATAAATGTTAATAGCTTATACCTTGAACTCTTCTAATACTAAGTTATCCTTTACTTTTTTTAAAACTTTTATTCCAACACTAAATGAAGTTTTCAAGACGTTAAGTAACTGCAAGTTTGTTTGAGAAGACAATCATTGTTTTTTGCGTCCTCCATCACGATCATCCCAGTGGGCTAGCCAATCACCAATCTTGATTTCAAAAATTTTACATCTGCAGGACAGTATTTTATTACTGCAGCTTCGAAACATTCAAATAACACAGTGGCACTGAAATCAAGTTTTCCCACTCCTTTTTTCTTTCGACCTTGGCCAGAAAACTGTCCTTGAACTTGTTTCTTAATGATTTGTGGAAGAATCTTATGTATGCAATCTTTGACATTAGAAAAATCGAAACACATCAATAACAGAAGATCCATCAGAGCCTTTTTTTTGTCCTCGTTTGTTCTTAATTCTTCCTTGAATTTAAGAAAATCAGGGAGTGTCTCAATAGGCAAATTAATCTCCAGTTTCTCTTTCAACTCAGCTCTAGTGCCCTACGGTTTTTCATCTATTTTGATATTTCCAATAACCATTTTTATTTCTTCGCACCGAGCCTTCACATCATACAAAATACTCTTCTTCGCTGAATAAATCCTTTTGTCCATGATAATGTGGAGGTCCTCAAATTTTCTATTGAAATATGTCCTTAATTGGTTAAATGTCTCTGGTTGTAGAATATCATTCTTTTTGTTCTTATCTGCCTGTCCGTCTAATTGCTCTGTAGGATTTTTTTCACCATCATCAAATACGATTGCAGTATTTCCACTCAATGCTAAATTGAAAAACAAAATTATCAATATATTTAATGCGGATAAAATGTAAAAAATAGTGATTTTTTACTACAATTTTATTCTTTATATATTTTAATATCTCCCAAAATAGAAGAAGGTATGAATCGATGTTCCACTAAGTAAATAAAAGAATAAATAATAATGATAAAAATTACCAGGGCTTTTACGTTTACTTGTGTCAGATCGAGTCTCATCATCACTGTGGTTATCATCACTCATCAGATACGATTGCACGATTTGTAGCTAAATAAAAAGAAAAAATTGAGAATATAGTTTCAAAAATGAAATTGAAATTAATTATTTCTTCATTTCCATTGAAATTTCTAGTACTAATATCGCCAAAAATGCAACAAAGTACGATTGATTTATCCCCTAATTATCCCACAAATAAATGAATAAAAAAAATTATGAATAAGAAGTTACTAAGAAACTTTTAACACAAAACGAAGAGCTGCACGTTATTTAATTCATCGAAAATTATTTTAAGTTTTATGTAGAGATAATTTGTTTCTTATTTTTTAAGTTTTCTATTCCTCGGAAATATATATATATATATATATATATATATATATAAATTTAAAGTGTTAATTTTTCAAAAAAATAAAGAGAATTCAAATTACCTTTATTCTTAGATTTGCTTCTTGCCTGTGCTACAGATAAAGAATCGCTACTCGAATCTGAAGCAGATTCTTTTGACTTCTTTACATTTTCTAATTGTGATGCATTGTCGTAAATGTAATATTGAGTCAGCAATCTTTTTCTCGAAACACTATCTTTCATAAATAAACTGCTTCGAAGAATATTACTTGTTTCACTCGTACTAAGTATAGTGGGTTTAACTGGATCTTTTTGATACTCTATATCTGAATTTATGATATTTCTGCGTGTGTAAGCTCTTTCCAAGCGTTCCTCTGCTTTTTCCAAGTCGTCTAATAATTACATGAAAAAATTAAAAGAAAAATAAGTGAACAAACCTATATCTCAACTTAGTTTACATCTCTACAATATTACGAGTAAATTACGAGGCGTGACTTTATGCTTGCGTACAGCGTGTATTTCAAATAGCGACTGAACTACTCGTCACACAGGAGTAGGGAGTGCTTGTGAGCGCGATCTACCTTCGTTCATACCGAAAACAAAATATCGAACTAGATAGGCAAACTCAACCAAAAATTAAATTCAATACTTCAACACCCCCCTTAGAATTTAATGTCTCTTAACAAACAAAAAATAAACCCATTTTAACTGCACATTGTCTTAGTCTTTCTTTAGGAAGGCCTTTGGTCAACGCGTCGGCAATCATTCCACCGGTCTCTATGTGTTGAATAGTTACGTCCTTTCGCTGAACGTGCTCCCTGATGAAGTGATGCCTCACGTCAATGTGCTTTGTCCTTGGGCGATATGCAGCTGTTTTAGCAAGGTCTATGCTTTTTCTGTTATCACATAAAACCCTGGTTGGAGTAGCGACATATTCCCTTGATACATCTTGTAATAGGTTCCTTATCCAAAGAATTTCTTGACAGGCGGAGGACAACGACATGTACTCTGCCTCCGTTGTCGAGAGAGCAATCGTAGTTTGCTTCTTCGAATTCCATGATACTGGTCCACCATTGAATCGTAGTAAATATCCTGTGACCGAATGTCTTTCGTTTAGCTGGTTGCCCCAGTCGGAATCACAAAACATTTCCAAGTCTGCGTCTTTATTGAATCCGTAGCAAATTGGTGTTTACCGTTCCTTTGAGGTATCTAAAAATTCTCTTTACAGCCATCCAATGATTTTTGGCCGGATCCCTTGTAAATCTGCTTAAAACGCCAACTGCGAAACTGATGTCCGGTCTAGTCGTTTGACTCAAATATAGAAGCGATCCAATTGCTTGTCTGTATGGGATCTTCTTCATTTCCATCCTCTCTTCATTGGTCCTGGAATCCTCGTCTTTGTTCAGTTGCTGACTAACGTCGAACGGTGTCGATACTGGATTACAATCAGCCATGTTGAATCTTGAAAGAATTGTTTCTATGTAATTTCGCTGCTCTATCCATAGTTTCCTCTGACTTCTGTTGCGATGAACGTGCATGCCTAGAAAATATTTGATTGGTCCTAAGTCTTTGATGTTGAATCTTTTCTTCAACTCGTTCTTGACTTTTACCATTTTATTTCTATCCTCGCTTATGATCAATATGTCGTCAACATATATGACCACATGGGTAATTGTGTCTCCTTTCCTGTAGAAGACACATTGATCAGCCTTTGACTGTACAAATCCCATTCGCTTGAGTGTATCTGTTAGTTTAATATTCCAGGCACGACTGCCTTGCTTAAGGCCATATATTGCCTTTTGAAGTTTACACACATTGTTGGGATAATTAACGTCAACAAAACCCTCTGGTTGTCTGATGTAGACTTCTTCTTCGAGTTCTCCATTTAGGAAAGCGGTGTCCACATCCAGATGGTCCACGTGAAGATCCTTTTCTGCTGCTAAGGCTAGTAATAATCTAATTGAAGCGAGCCTGGCCACTGGTGCATACGTTTCGTCGAATTCTTGTCCATATTTTTGTGAGCATCCTTTTGCTACTAAGCGTGCCTTGTATCGCTCCAGATTTTCATTCCCATCATATTTTCGTTTAAATACCCATTTGGTACTAATTACTCTTTTTCCTTGTGGCAAGTCGACCAATTTCCATGTATCGTTTTCTTGTAGACTTTTTATCTCTTTCTCCATCGCCTTTCTCCATTCTTTTTCGTTCTTGTCCTCCAGTGCTTCCTTCAAAGAAGACGGATCTGTGGATTCTTCAGCGTGTGTGAGATATGTGGCCTGGTCGTCTAACTGTCTAGTCTTTTTTGTTCGGGCGGATCTTCGTGGTGTGACTGTTTCTGTATCCGTTGACTTTGTTCTTTGTCCCTTTCGCTTCTTATCATTTTGGCTCGATGGTTGCGGTAAAGCCTTTTCTTGAACTTGCGGTGGGGGTTCTTCCTCGTCTTGCTGAAAAATATCTGCCTGAGCTTGTTCATAATTATCGAAATCTTCTTGCGTTGCAGATGACCTTGCAGACGAAACTGAAATTATTGATTCGTTATCTGAGATATCTTCATGTTCCTTTTCTTCCATGTTGTCTTCTGATAGATTCAATTGGATATGTTTCTTCGGCTTCGTTGAGGGAGTGTGTGTGTGTGTGGCTCTATAAAAGTTACATCTCGTGCCTTGATTATCTCGCTTGTCCCTTTCTTCAACAATCTATAGGCCTTGGAATCTTCACAATATCCTAGCATGATGCATTCGGTTGATTTGGCGTCCCACTTCTTTCTCTTTTCTTTTGGGATATGTGCCATTGTTTTACTTCCAAATACGCGGAGGTGTGATATGTCAGGTTTCACTCCACACCATGCTTCTTCAGGCGTTTTTGACTTTAATGCTACTGTAGGCGACCTGTTGAGTAAATAAACCGCCGTTGACGTTGCTTCCGCCCAGAGACGGGTTGGTAGGTCTGCACTTATTAGCATGCTCCTGGCCTTCTCTACGACTGTTCGATTGTACCGCTCTGCAACACCGTTCTGTTGTGGTGTGTAGGGTACAGTTGTCTGATGCCTTATGCCTGATTCTTGTAATATCTTCTTGAGTTTGTTGTTGATATATTCCCTGCCGTTGTCGGACCTTATTATTTTGATTTTCTTATCTAGCTGATTCTCTGCAAAGTTCTTGAAAATTTCGAAATAGTCGGGTACTTCTTCTTTACTTTTTAAGAAGTAAACAGTGGCTCTTCTGGAAAAATCGTCAATGAAAGTTAAGAAATATTTGGCTCCGCCCATAGACGTTGTCTCCATGGGGCCGCATAAATCTGTGTGTATTAACTCGAGAGTTCTCGTAGCTCTCCTACCTTTGTGTGTGAATGGTAATTTGTGTTGTTTACCTTTAATGCATGTGACACAAACTTCTTGGTCGATACCTTGCAAGTCATATCCATTCACCAGACCATTGTTCAGCAGCGCCATTGCCTTGCGGTTAAGATGGCCTAATCGTTCGTGCCATAATCTGGCGTTGCTTGGAATGATTGCTTCAAATGCCCTGTCACTTTGCGTATCTAACTTGTACAGCCCTCTGTACTTGGATGCTGTGGCCATGATCCTGTTATCTCTTCCTAATATAAGGCACTTATCGTCATTGAACTTCACGGTTAGTCCTTTGTCAGTTAACTGACTGACCGATAACAGATTTGCACCAAGCTCTGGCACGTGTAGCACATCCTTTATTTTTATTTCATCTATCTTGTTTTTTATCACAATCGAGGTGTTTATATCACCTTTTTCGCACGATAAAATTTTTCTACCGTCCGCGATCTCGATTTCATTTTTGAAACTCTCACTTATATCCGCGAACCAATCGCGTCGACAGCTCATGTGTCTCGTCGCGCCCGAATCAATGTACCAGTCTTTACTTTTGTTCGAATGTTTATTAACTGAGATAAACACTTTATCGCTCGAGTTCTTCGTATACTTCGCACTTTCTGATTTAGTCTCATCATTTGCACTGTTATTTTTATTTCTCTTGCTATTTCTGCAGTCCTTGGCGAAATGACCGTGTTTGTTACAGTCATAACAACGAACACCACGTGACTTGTTGTATGTCTTCTTAGCACGAAATGCCGAATCACTGTCTGTATGTTTCGTTTCCGCGTTGTGCTTCACGTCTTGAAGTAGCTTAGTTTTTATGGAGTCCGCTGATATAGGAATTCTGGAACTTTCCAGGCCCATTATCATCGGCCTGTATTCCTCTGGAAGACCAGCCAATAGGAGAGTGCCAATCCACTCATCTTTCACTTCAAATTTGAGCTCGTTGAGTTTATGCGCTGTTGTCATGATTTTATTCACGTATTCTTCGGTCGACTCACAGCTTTGCAATTGCATTGTGACTAAAGTCCTGAGCAATCCAACTCTTCGAGTCACTCCTGAATCTTCGAACGCGGCTTCGAGATTGTCCCACGCTTGCTTGGGAGTCGTACTATTTTGAATGTGTATGTAGTTTATTGGATCAACAGAGAGTATGATCTTGGACCTTGTGCGGGTCATTTTTTTTGCATCGGCGACATATTTTGATGCGCCGGTCACGCATCCCCACAAGTCTTCATACTCAAGGTATGCCTGCATCGCAAATTTCCAGGAATTAAAATTACTGCGCCCTTGCAATTTATCTATCTGAAGAGCTGCCAGTGATGCCTGGTTTGCCATGGTCCTGATATTTTGAACTGCACGGTACACTTCGAGAAATAGTCTTACACGTTACGGTCACGCACGAACTTCATGCGCATTAGAGTCAGCATTTATTGTCCGATCACTGATACTCTCGGTACGCAAATATGCGAAAATTCCTGACGCGTATTTCACTGACTTTATTCGCGTTATTTTCGCGGATTTTTACCCGTTTCCCTGGGCCCATAACCTGTTGGAGGTTTAAGGATCTTTTATTCGGAGTAAATTACGAGGCGTGACTTTATGCTTGCGTACAGCGTGTATTTCAAATAGCGACTGAACTACTCGTCACACAGGAGTAGGGAGTGCTTGTGAGCGCGATCTATCTTCGTTCATACCGAAAACAAAATATCGAACTAGATAGGCAAACTCAACCAAAAATTAAATTCAATACTTCAACAATTTTTACCAGCATAACCAAGAATTTTAGCTTTATATGAGCCCCAGTGTGCTTCAGGAGTTTTTAATATTTTAGTCCATTCTTTTACTAAACCCCAATTTTCTTTAGGAGGATATTTTGAAAACCATGGCTCATCAACTCCTGAGCGAAATACCCATTTTCCAGGTACAAGGTAAATGGGTATTTCCGTGGCTCCTTTCGGTTTTCTAAATTGCAAAATTGCAAATAAATGCTTGAAATTTAAATTATCACATGTCATCCTTAATTTATTTACTACGTCTAAAAAGTTAAAAAAAATTAATATTTATAGAACACAAAAATTTATGCAAAAATAATTCATATTAAAAAAAAAGTAAAAGCTGTTCTAAGTTATGACCGTAAAATACATCAAAGACGAACAGTAACAAATTTCATTCTCTTTCAAAGACAAACACTAACAAATTTTACTCTTTCTCCCCCACAAGAAAATAAAAATGTAATTTAAATATACAAAATGTAATTTTTAATGCAAAAGTGAAAACAAAGTCATGAGAAATCTACGTTTCAGACATCGACGTATGAATTTGCACTTAATATCGCATATACATAAAATTATAATGTGAATAATTTTTACAAGTAATTTTTCACAGTTTTTACATGAGAAATAATTTTCTTTGCTGAATGCAGTCAATGACAGCCTTAGCTTATAACAAAAAACAACATGTTTACATTTATAATTTTTGTTTACGTAAAAGAGCATCACTAATGCCCGGTTTCTTCATCGTCGGATAACTTTATCCTTAGGATAAACTCATTCTTCGTCTCATTCTAACCTAACTCTTAGAAAGAGACGAAGAGTGAATTTAACCTAAGGATAAAGTTATCCGACAGTGAAGAAACCGGACATTATTCCACTGTATATGATCTTGTATCTTAATTACAACGAAAGCATGTATAAACTGTAGTAATTATGACGAATCTGTCATGAAACCACCAATAACACGCGAGTGTTGTTCCACCGGAATACTAACAATAAGAAAAGCGATTGTCGTCATGTCAATGTTTTTGGCCGTCAAATTTACACTGTGTTTATTTCTTTTATTTATTAAGACAATTGAGCTCAAATTCTTTTCCCACAATACTTGTAAAACTAAATAAATTAATGTAAGCAATTTACCTTGTTACGGGACTGTGAAGAGAAATCCGAATACGAAACTCTATGTATAATCTTCTTTCATTCGCAGATCGTTGAAACTGCGTGCTCGTCGTTATGCGACACAAACGTTCTGTAGACATGGTAACACGTGAGCACATGTACGGCGTGTACCCGGCTCGGCGCCTTCGGCGGCTCGTCTCTTTCGGGCGTACGTGCAGGCGCCGATTGGTCCGTGATCGAGCTCTCATTGGTTACCGCGTACCGGTGGCGCCGACATCTTGTGGAATTCGGCGGGAGACCCGAATCCGCAACGGAGCCCGCGAAATATCGCTGACATTAATTACCTCGAAATGATGATAAATAGTTTAAATTCCCAGTTGCGTATTTGCGTGTTCTAACAGACTGGCGACCGGCGTTGAATATGGCGGTGATAATGAAACGCGTGGCAGAGCGGCTAGATCGTGAGACATTGGATACATTCAAATGCGCCCACTGGGTCATCAATTTCAGTCACTCTTTCTCCTCCCTTTTTTTGTTTACTAGCACATCTATCCACATTTGTTAATTGTGTAAATGATAAGCATGTAATAAAGAAATTGCACACTGAATGTCATCAATTTTGTTTAGAAGGACACATTTGTACTTTATATTCGAGGCATGAATAATAACTTCTCTCTTTGAAAATTCATTTATTTTATTAAGCCCAATATTTTCCGAGTTTGTCGGAATGGTGAAAAAACTTTGACTTAAAGACTCTTCATAACCTGTTATATAGATATTTTCTAGCTCTTTACTCCTTTCTTTTTCAACCAGAATACGAGTAATTGAAAAAATATTTCCATTCTTCAACTGTACAGTGTTATTGGGATGAGATGGTTTTAAAATGACTCCATATAAAGTCACACGTGACACAACTGCAAATTCTTGCTGATGGTATTGAATAATTCTAGATGATTCATCTATTACAAGGTCTTGAACAACAGCTCGACGTTGTACTATAACTGAATCACTTTTCTCTAATTCAACCAATCTATTCACTATTTGTGTTAAAGGTTTTAAGGGTGATTTAATTAACTTTTTAAAAATACCGATGCAATTCTCTCCCCAATAAGCTGATATCTCACTCACAGGAACTTTAAAGTGTCTAACATTGTCTGATACGTAAATTACGTTATGCATACTCAAAACTTGCGATTTTTCTCCATAGATAAAAGGTAAAAGATAAAAAGACCTTCTCAAGAATTCCTCTGCAAGATCAACATCTGTGGTAATCAAATCTTTATTGTTGAGAATACGACAAGCAGTGTATAGCAACAAAAAGTGCTGATAGTAGTTCTGCGGCAAAATATTTCTCAAAATCACAGGCCCACAATAATGGAAAAAAAATCGGTATTGGGTCGCCTTTCAATTTGACACTGATTGTGAGTAAATATCAAATTTTTTACGTTGGAATTTAATCGGAACGTCAGGTGTTACTGCTGCTAATAACTCTTGCATACGTTTGATGCTAGCTGCCCTTAGACGGTGTGGACTTCCTGACAGAATCCATTTCTCTAAAAGCCATTTCATTATGCAACAGTAAAAGAGGTGCATGCCATCAAGGATCATCATTTTGACAGGATCAAAATTGTGTATTTCCAGCAATGGAGTTGGATCCACATGATGATGTTCTGGCTGTTTACGTGTTTCAAATGAAAGTTTCGTGCGTTTAGTGCAGTTCATATCTGAATAAACACGTACCTGTTTTCGACCTTCTCCGACAGAAATACCTGAACTTTCACATCTCTTGCAGGCATAATAAGCTCCAGGTGCTTTACAACACTTAAGAAAAGCTCTTGCTGGAGAATCTGCTACAATTTTCAATATTTGAAATAAATACCATTTATTTTTTAACACCAGTCCATGTTGAATTAAATCGTTGGCTTCAGTAATAAAATCATTTAAAAATTCTTGTACACAATGAGGCTTGGAATCACCGTAAAAGATTCCGACAACGAAAGGATGTGAAATATAATTTTCATGATACAATTTTATGACAATAGGCCAAACAACAATGTTGGAGCTTTTATAAATTTGCATTGCATCGACGTAAATTAAAATTGATATTTTATCTTCAGTATACACTTCAGGAGAAATTATTTTTAGAAGACCATTTTGAATTCCCAAATAAATGAATTCACCGCTGCTACCTTTAGCACTTTGCATAACTTGTAATTTTCGACGATGTTGAGTACCAAGTAAAGTCTGAGCTGTTTTTGGAAGATTGTAACCTTCTTCTCTCAATGTCAATAATAGCTCGGAAACTACATTAAGACGTAAAGTACTTAAGTTACGTAAAGTCCAATTGGTTAATTTTGCTTTTAGTTCAATATTAGGTTGAATATTCTGATCATTAGTGAAAACATCTTCAATCATAGCATTATTCAATAAATTTTGACTAGTATTATTACTGTCTGTATTAGAAATACTCAAATAATGTTCAAAACTGTCAGATAATCCAGACATTTCTTCCCACGAATATATTGATGCAGGTATTAAACTTTCATGGTCAGAAGAACTCTCATCACTCGT
The DNA here is from genome assembly GCA_030770355.1 of Harpagoxenus sublaevis. Taxonomy (NCBI): domain Eukaryota; kingdom Metazoa; phylum Arthropoda; class Insecta; order Hymenoptera; family Formicidae; genus Harpagoxenus; species Harpagoxenus sublaevis. The sequence continues at coordinate 44,153 of JASTWR010000386.1, read as the reverse complement.
ACAATTTTTAGTGTTCAGTATACCACTTGGACCAGGCTGATCCTCGTAATGGGCAGAAATCTTATTTGTTTCATTCGAATATTTTTCCTTTGCTTGAACAAATTCTTTATTCAATTGAAGATATTTCTTCTGCCTATAAGCTCCTTTCGATACCATGTGTAATAAAAATTGTACACGTTTCGGCACTTACTGAATAGTCTGGAGAGAAAACAAACGTTTTTAAATAAGAAAAAAAAAGAAAAATATTCAAACCAACTTAACAATTGCAACACTTTGAATAGCGTTTTGTTCATAAAAATACTTACAGAGTGAAAATATACCCTACGTCACTACTTTTAGGTTATGATACTGTTTCCTCAGGGGTCGGGGGCGGCCCCCCGGGTGTCCCTAGGGACTCACGAGTTTTTCGAACCCGAGGTACCCGAGCACAGCAGCACCGTAATCTCCGTCAGCCGCGAGGCTGGCGGAGACCGGGGGGCCCTTTTCAGGGCCCGCGAGGTGGGCGGCCTCTATAAAAATCGCCCGGCCGGTCGGGGCTGTGTGGGATTAAGCCCTTGCTCTCCCACCGACCTATGGGAAGGAAAACCCAGACAGAAAACCGGGGGCCCGGCTACCCTCTTAGGAGTCTGCGGCTAGCTTCGGCTACCCAGCTCCAATAGCCGGTAGGGGATGGCGACCCTGACTGCAAACGCCCGGTCGGCCGGGACCGTTAGGGGGATGTTTTTACACCTCCCGCCGGCCTAGAGGAAGGTTACCTCGATAAAAAACCACGGGGTGGGGTTGGGGAAGGTGGTCCCCGTTCCCGAGGCGGGCAGGGATGCCGTCTCGCCGAGGGAATGGGAAGGCCCCTTCCTTCTTTCCTCCATTGCACGCCGGTGCTCCGGCAGGAGGGGGAAGGGGGGTATCCCTCTTTCAACCCGGCCCAGGACGTGGTCCTGGGCTGGTTGGAGGAGAGGCCCACACTCGGTAGTTGCACACCAGGGACGTGGTCCCACGGTCTGCCGAGTGTGGAGGGTCGTCTGGGCCGCTCGGACGTATTCCGAGGTCGGGGCCAGCGACCTGGGAAGGTGACCGCCCGGGCCACTCGGACTTATTCCGAGGTTGAGGCCGGGCGATTTTTCTGGAAGGAGACCCGTCGGGCCGCTCGGACATATTCCGAGGTCGGGGCCGGCGGGTCTGGCCGCCGGGTGAAATAGACCGGCGGCGAGCAAGGTAACTCCGATGGTCGGGGATCGCATCCCTCCCGAACCCGGCCATCGGAGTAGAAGGTTAGCCAGGGTGCGGAGGTCACCTCGGCCCTGGTTAAGGACAGTATGCTGGTGGCCGCGGCGGGCAGGACCTTGGGTGGGGTGCGACACCCTTCGGTACCTGTCTGTCCGTGGGGCCCCCCGCGTGGCGGCGCCCGTCACGGTGCCCGCCGGGTCGGAGTGGTGGGAGCCCTGAAAGCCCATGGGGGGCTGGGCCTTGATACCCTCTCCTCATGGGTGAGTAAGGGACTGAAGTCCCAGTCGCCCTGCTGTTGGCAGGGGGCTGGGGCATAGGGGGCAACCCTGAGCCGTGACAGGTAGCGGGATAAATAGAAAATGAGTGCTAAAATAATATTAACCCCTCTGACGAGTACAGGGAGCGTTGGCGGCAGCAACCGGGGGCCGGAGGGTCCTCGGAGTGGCTGCAACGAGAAGGAGGTCCCGCCAGCGTCGGCGAACGCGGGGAAAGTGGAGGAAATCCTCCAGGGCAGGAAAAACTTCATACACAACACCTCAACGAAGTCAACAAGGCTTGCAGATGGCAAGCTTCAAAGGACTACCAAAAAGTCCGTGAGAGGACCTGCGAGCGCGCGCATCAGGGCCAGCCAGGCCCTAACGCAGGATACTCCTGCAACAGGCGCCCCCTCAACCAGCAGGGATAAAGATTTCCCTCCCCTTGTTGACACCTTGAAGAGAAGGAAAAAGGCAACGCCGATTTACTTGCTAAATCGGAAAAGGCTTTAAACAGGGCAAACAAAGCCCTGAACGAGGAGGATTGCGCGGACTCCCTGGATGACGTGATGTCAATCGACGAGGACGACCCCACAGAAGCCGAGACCGATGTGTCGGAATCCACGGTCAGAGACGAGAGCGTAAGGACAACATCGTCCAGAGGCAGACCAGTCTCGACGGGCGATTACGCCGTTAAGAAAGTGTAGATGGCCAGAAATCAGTATGAGAAGGAACTGAAGAGAATTTAGAACTTGGACGATCCTTCTGTGGCTGCAAATCTCTCAGCCAATAGAAAGCGGAGAGAAAGGCAGAAGTTGGAGGAACTAAAGTCAGCTCCGACAAATGATCTGCCTGAGAGGATCCTCGAGTCAATTCGCAAAGTTGACAAGGTGTGCTCAACTGCGAAAAGACTGAAAGGGACGGACCAAAAGCAACTGAACGATGCCGCTGCGACAATCACGGCGGCCGTAACACATATAGTCAGCCGTATGGGCGACGGCGGGGATCGGTTGGCCAGAGACGTCGAGATGGAAGAGTTTCGCGCCCAAATCTCTGCTTTAAGAGAAGATAACGCGAGGCTCAAGGAGATGGTAGAGCGGGCGCTGCCACCTCCAAGAGATGACCAAATGGAAGTGGACGAGGAAGTGAACAACACTCCTCCAAGATCTCCTGCTGGTGGCGTAAAGGCCAGAAGGAAAACGAGAGGGGTTAACAGGAAGGTGATTCCTGAATCCTCTGACGATGAGAAAGAGGAGAGCCTTGCCGAAAAAGTGAGAAAGGCCAAGGAGGCCGAGGAGGCCGAGGAGAGAAGGCAACGAATCCTCTCGGAGCTCCAAACGGAAGGTATGCCACCGGTGCACAGACCAGCGCTGTGCGGAAAAAGGGCATTGTTGGAGGAGGCGGTTCCGCCCAAGCAACCAGCAAGGGCGGATCAAGTCCAAACTCGGAGCCAGCCCCCAAATCAAGAGGAGAGGTTGCTGAACGCCCTTACAGGAAGAATGGAAGGTATGTTCGCAAATCTGGTTACTAGCCTGGGCATTAGAACAAGTAATGCACCGGCGGCTGCACCCACAACATCTGGGAAGAACAAACCTCCAGTTAACAGGGGGGTTGCGACTGCCCAGACACAGGCAATAGGTAAGAAGGGCGGCAAAGGAGGTCAAAAAGCCGGGGGGAAGGGAAACAAACCCTAGCCTAAGCCTGAGTCCAAACAGGCGCCGAAACCCACATATGTGGAGAAGGCGAGAGGAAACCCCGCTGGAATTAAGAAACCAGCGGGAAGCAACACTACTGCCCCTAGTAAAGCTGCCGGGTCCACCAATCAAGGGTTGTGGACCACGGTAACGAGAAAGGGCAAGGCGAGCAAGAGTGGGGTACAACCCAGGTCTGGCGAGAATAGGGCGAGCACTCCCCTTAAGCCGACCAATAAGGCATCAAAGACCGGGCAGGCCGGTCCAAATGGAAACGGACCTGTCGCGGATAATAAGAAAGGGGGAAAAAAGAGACTGCCAAAAAGCGCGGCAGTCACGATAACAAACCTCGATAGCAACTACGAGGAAATACTTCGTGACGCGCGTGCAAAAATCAACCTCCAGGAGTTGGGCTTTACCACGGGTCTAAAGCCAAAGAGAGCCCAAACCGGGGCCCTCATTATTGAGGTCCCCAGCCAGGGAAACGCGGCTCTGGCATACACGCTGGCAAATCGCTTGGCTGGTTTGTTCGAGAGCCGTCCGGAAATCAGGATCTCCAGGCCGATTAAAACAGGCGAGTTAAGCGTCCTTGACCTGAAAGATTCTATCACGGCGTCGGAATTGACGACGGCAATAGCGGAGAAAGAAGGCTGCTTACCGGCCCAGATCCAAGTTGGTCCCATAAGACGCGGGACCAACGGATTGAACACGGCGTGGGTCAAGTGCCCACTCGCGGCAATGTACGCTATCTTGAAGGATAAGAAGCTGCGAGTGGGTTGGTTTATGGCCCGGTTGCAGGCCCTAGAAGTGCGCCCCCTCCAGTGCTTCAAATGCCTGGAAGGGGGCCACGTGAGGGCACAATGTACGAGTGCTGTCGATCGTAGTGCTCAATGCTACCGATGCGGCGGCACCGACCATTTGGCGCGAAATTGCGGCGCAACACCGAATTGCCCGGTTTGCGCGGACAAAAGGAAACCGGCGGGGCATCGCGCGGGCGTATCCGTCAATAAGAAGGTCAAACCTGGGGCAGCGGCTGGACCAATCGGACAAAGGCCAATAACGAGTAGGGAATCCGAGAGAATGGAAGTGGAGGAAGAGCCCGAAACCTCCCGCTCGCTCCCTAAGATCACCAACGTGGAAGCAGTGGCCCTTCCGGTTGTTAATAAACAGCCGGTGAAGAGGTCAGCCCCTGTAGCTGAAAATGAAAGGGAGCCGGAGGGAAGACCCAAGGTTCAGAGAAAGAGGAAAAACGGGGGAAAGGATGAGGTTGATCGGCGGGCTCCGCGGCAACAACTGCTGCGGCTGCCACCACCGACATCCACCCCCATTCTAGCAATAGAAGTCGCTCAGGTACCCAGCACCAGTGGAAAACCTGAGGCGACGCAGGCTGCGGAGAAAGTTGATTTGGACCAAGCGGCTTCGAAGCAAATAGCCCCATTGTTGACGCCGGTCCAAAATATTGATCCCACAACAGGATTATCAGAGAAGGACATATAGTCTATAAATGTCTCTGTAAAGGAGACTGAGGACGGTAAAGGAGCTGAGGACTCCGATTTGGAGTATTATTAGAAATGGCTCTCCACCGCCTCCTACAGGCAAATTTGAATCACACCCCCTCTTCACAAGATGTGTTTTTGCACACAATGATGGAGAGGGGGTGTGGCTTAGGGGTGGCTGCCGAGCCGCACCGTATACCGCAGAAACACGCTTTGTGGGCGGGAAGTCGGTGCGGCTTGGTAGCAATTACATGGATGAGGACGGAGGAACCCGTTGCCTGTTCTCGCGTTAAGGCGGGTAACGGGTTTGTAATTGTCAAGTGGGGTCGGGTATACGTTGCGGGGGTGTATATATCCCCCAACGTTGCCACGGCCTCATACGAAGAGATCCTGGAGGACCTAAGGGTCTCCTTATCGAGGATCCTGCCTCAACAGCAAGTAATAGTGGCCGGGGATTTCAACGCCAAATCGGTGTTGTGGGGCTCCCCGGCCACGAATGCTAGAGGCAGGATTCTAGAGAATTGGACGGCGGGTCTGGGCCTCGTGGTTCTCAACTCGGGGAACGTACAGACCTGTGTAAGGCAGCAAGGGGGGGTCCATTATAGATCTAACTTGGGCCAGTCCCCACTTAGCCTGCCAGGTGAGGGATTGGAGGGTGGCCGTGGAGATAGAAACGCTGTCGGACCACCTTTTCATAGAGGTGAGTCTACCGGTCACCCTCCCGGAGGTCCAGGCCCGTCGCAAAAAGGCGGACAAGCGATTCCCCAGATGGTCGTGGAGGAAATTGGATGGGGACCTTTTTAGAGCCTCCATCCATTCCTCGTTATGGATGGACGACATTCTGCGGAAATCCGAGGATGTGGACGAGCTGGCGGAGCGGGTCGGGAAATTAATGACCGATGCTTGCGACACCAGCATGCCCCGAACTCGCCCCCAGCTCCGCAAAGCAGCTTATTGGTGGACGGAGGAGATTGCCGGTTTAAGGCGTTCCTCCGTCCACGCCAGACGTCATTGGACGAGGGCCAAGAAGGTCCAGCATTTGGATCCTCGGCAAATGGAAGAGGCGGGAGTGGATTACTGCTCCGCCAAGCGGCTCTACTCCCAGGCCATCAGACGGGCCAAGGACTGCGCGTGGCAAGAGCTCCTGTCGGAGTTGGACCGGGATCCGTGGGGGCGCCCTTATAAAATGGTTCTCAACAAGCTGAGGACCTGGGCGCCCCCTGTGACGGAGTCCATGGCCCCCGAGCTCCTCGAAAGAGTAGTAGACACCCTCTTCCCGGATGATCCGGAGGAGAGGACAAATGGCGGTCCCCATCCACCAGTCGTGGAGTGGGACGAGGAGCTCGGGGTGACCATGGAAGAGATGCGAAAAGCCGCAAGAAGACTCCAAGCGGGGAAGGCTCCTGGTCCAGATGGAGCGCCGGGAAAGGCGTGGTCCTTGGCCATGGGGGAGCTGGCCGAGCACTTGAGGGATCTGTTCAGCAAGTGTCTCAGGCATGGCCGGTTCCCCCGAGCCTGGAAGCGGGCAAAATTGGTTCTCCTCCCAAAACCTAGTAAGCCCGCCGATCAGCCGTCGGCATATAGGCCAATTTGTTTGCTGGACGAGGTCGGCAAATTATTTGAGAGGATTCTGGCCGACCGAATCGTCCAGCACCTATCCCGGACTGGTCCCGACCTATCGCGGGACCAGTACGGCTTTCGAGAGGGTAGGTCAACTGTCGATGCCATTTTGCGCATCATGGCCCTCTCGAAGGCCGCGGCGGAGGCCGGCAGGGTAGTTCTCGGCACGTCGTTCGATGTCGAGAACGCATTTAACCCCCTGCCATGGTCGACGATAAGGAGGGCGCTACTATACCACGGCGTCCCTCCTTATCTGGTAGCCGTTATATACGACTACCTCCGGGACAGGCAATTGGCCTATATTGACCTAGACGGCGTGATATGAATCAAGCTGGTCGTGCGGGGGGTTCCGCAGGGGTCGGTCTTGAGACCACTCCTGTGGAACCTGGGGTATGATCATGTACTCCGGGTCGCCCTCCTCCCAGGATGTTGGTTGAGCGGCTTTGCCGACGATACTTTTCTGGGAGTCGAGGGTGACACATGGGAGGAGGCCATTGCCAAGACTAACGTCGCAGTGGCGGCAGTTGTGGCTGCAATGAAGGAACTGGGCCTAAAGGTGGCTCGCCAGAAGACTCAGATAGTCTTCTTTTACAACAAAAAGAAGTCGGGGTAGCCACCAATGGCCCAGATAACGGTGGAAGGGATCCGCGTCCCCGTGGGGGCCGAGATGAAAGTACTCGGCCTCTGGTTGGATGGCACCTGGAGTTTCGGCGTGCACTTCGCTCGCCTTGCTCCCAGAGTCCTGGGGGTGGCAAATGGCCTGGCCAAGCTTATGCCAAATCTGGGGGGGGGGGCGAGCAGTAGGGCTCGCCGACTGTACGCTGCGACCGTGCACGCCGTGGCACTCTACGGCGCCCCGGTGTGGGCGTCAGTAGCGGAGGAGTCGCGTCTAATACAGACGCGACTTAGACAGATGCAGCGACCCATCGCGCTGAGAGTGTCACGAGCGTACCGCACGGTCTCGCACGCGGCGGCTGCGACTCTGGCGGGTCTCCCTCCATTAGTTCTTGCGGCTCGCCAATACGCCGAAGTGCACGGTGTACGGCGAACTGGAGAGCTGCAAGCGGGGGGACCTTGCAGCCGGAGGCAGCATCGCGGACGAAGCAAGCAGAGTCGGCAAACGGAGGAGACCACGGTGAGTCTGGCCTGACCGACGGGGCGCAACCCGCGCCCGATCAGCGCGTATGAGCGAGCGCGCTCATACCCCCGTTACCATTCCCGAGCCAAATAGTGTAACATTTATTATATAAATGCCGTTTTCATCTGTTCACGCGTAATATTCAGTTTTCATGATTCCGTGTACAGTTTATTTAATATCCGATGGCCGGGATAAACTTATTATGTTTTCCTTGAACGCCAAGCGTGGCGTCAAATATTATTTTTTGTCAGTACGAATCGGTTCGATTTACAATGTAGTAAATAAAGTTTATATTGATTTTCCCCAATATCACGTTCCTTTATGAATATATCTATAAGTAGATAGGGAAAATCCGTGATTCAGCGTTATTACGTGACAGCGTGTCCTGATCCATGCGACGGGGCATGGAACGATGGAAACGACACGGCGTGCAAGTAGATCGCGTTGTAGGACACTTTCGCGAGAAATAGCGGCGCGATTGTGCTAGTCAATCGGTTAGTCCCGGAAAGATGATTCCCGTCACCGACGTGTTACCGTGTACCGAAAACCGTGCACGTACGTCTTCTGCAGGAGAAGACTATAGTGAGGGCCATGACAGGCCACAAGAAACACGCCTCACGTGTTTCGATCCAAGTTCAATAAGCGTGCAGCAAAAGCTCTGCACGAGCATCTTCTCCTGGGGGAAGCGATTCTAATAGGCTAAATGAATATCGGCGAATACGATAAGGGCTTTCCCGTTGTATTCCAACGACCGCGCAACCAACTGGCTGCACGAATCTTTTGCGCGTAAACGAGCGATAGGGATACGATAAAGAAGTGTCGGAGAACACGATAATCGAGTTCCGAATCCGATCCGACACCCGTGCAACGAAAACCTTGCACGGACAACTTTCGCGAAAACAGGTGACATATTCGTGTTAATTGGACAGCGACGAACCCGAAAAACATACTTTTGTCCAGATCTACCGATCGTGCAAAGAGATAGCTGCACGGACTTTGTATTACAAAATGGCCGATATAGGTGGTTTCGGGAGGCGCCAAACAGCACGAGTATCAAGGTCCCGATCGACTCCGACCTTCGTGCAGCGAAATCACTGCACGAGCTTAGTAGGTCAAATTGAGCGATATAGGTGGGTTTGAATATCAAGCATGAATATCAAGATCCCGTAGTAATCCGACCGGCGTGCAGGGAAATCGCTGCACGCACCTCGTACGAGAAAAAGAAAGATACGGGGGTGTTCGCGGGACCCTGAGTAACGCGTCTATCGCGGTCCCGTCTCGATACTGCCGCCGTGCAACGAAATCCATGCACGAGCATTTCCGACGCGAAAACGCGTGATATCCGTAGATGTCAACTCGTAACGATCGTGCATGCGAAATGCGATCGCCGTACGTGTTCGAGATAACGTTTTGCGTCATAAAATTCTAATCTCCTGAAAATCATACATGTCGAGAGAATATTTCGAGTCGAGCATCTTCATAATGTTGCTGCGAGTAAGCTCTTATGAGCGTGAAATACATTAGAAAGTCCCGAGACATTCCTGCGTGTTTGTCGGACGTGTTTATTTCATGCGTAGTTGCGATCAGGCGATGATCACGTGACCACTCGAGAATAACAAGAGTGGGGGTAACCTCCTTACGAGGGGACGTACGCCGTTGCGAGCGGGCGATCATGGTTAGTCCGCCGGGAGATGTAAGACCGTCAACACGTTTTCTCAATACAACCGGGGAGACCCGCGAACGGAGCGAAATCCGATGTGTCGAGAAAAAGATAGAATTTTCACGATACTTGTAAATTGTGCGCAATATATGCGTAAAGAGCAGTCGCCGGGGAGATCTCAGAGAGACAAGACAAAACGAAACTTGAAGTATTCGCGAACGTTCTCGAAGCTGTATCTCGAAACAACCGGCGAGGCCCGCGTACGGAGCGATATCCGGAAATATCACGTATCGGTGATAGGGCGTGCGACACATGTGAATATCGCGAACTTTCACATCCGTGTACGAAGCAAAGGACAGTCATTCGGGAGAATACGTTATATTCTCAATACGACCGGTGATACCCATGTTGCGGAACAAAATTCGTGTTTATTCGAAAATTGTCAATTTTACACGCGACACGCGAACTGTGATATACGACGACAGTGATACACCAAGAGTGACTGTAAATCATTGTGAGTCGAACTGTAATGACTATTTATTCGAGTTTAATGAATAAAGGTAATTATTTAGTAATACGGACCACCCTCCGGTGACCTTGACCTTGACATATGTTGTCAAGGTCACCCTCCTAAGTGACCTTCAGAAGTTTTTAGCCGGCGGTCGTTATTCGTTAAAAAGTTATTAACAAAAAAAGTTTGAAAAATGTAGTACTAATAGTAAATTTTGAGTACTAATAGACATAAATGAATGATATTTATGTGGAAATAGTACATGTATGAACGAAGGAAAATTATTTAAAGCAGTGAATTGTTGGTATATTGAAAAGAAAGTTATTTAAAGCAGAGAATAGAGAGTATGTGCTTCAACTTACAAAGCACATACTTTTAAGTTAGTGCTTTGTAAGTTAGTGACGCGCTTTAAAAGTATGTGCTTTCTAAGTTGAAGCACATACAAAGCACACACACTTGTAAAGCGCGCCACTAACCTATAAGTTAGTGACGCGCTTTACAAGTATGTACCAAAAAAAAATTTTTTTTGGTGGGGAGAATTATTTAAAGCAGTGAATTGTTGGTGTATTGAAAGGAAAGTTATTTAAAGCAGAGAATACCAAGAGCTGCATACAGGTGAATCTCATGTGAAGCTTTGTTCGTAAGCATACTCGTAGGTTGTCCTTGAATATCCTTTTTACTGTTGTTGATATTTCTTACAAATTTCAAACTGTACTCTTCAAAAATGAGCCAGTATACGATAGGTTTTCGTACAAATAACTTGTTGAACTGTCTAAAAATGAAATTTTACGAATTCCTCGCACTAACAACAAATTACTTAAAAGTATTTAACTGTTTAAAGCGCGTCACTAACCTATAATAAAGTATTCTCTGCTTTAACAAAAACTTCAATTTATCAACAATTTACTGCTTTAAATGTTGTGTTTTGGTAACCTTTTTTTGTTCATAACTTTTTAACGAATAACGACCGCCGGCTAAAAACTTCTGAAGGTCACTCAGGAGGGTGACCTTGACAACATATGTCAAGGTCAAGATCATCGGAGGGTGGTCCGTATTACTAAATAATTACCTGAATAAATACATTGTTATATAAAACGATATCCTGAGTGTCGGAAATCATTCGACGATATCCTGTGACCTATCCTGAGTCACCTTCCAAGCGGGAGATTCACGCGTAATCACCATTCCTGCGGAAATTAAGTGCAAGTAAATGCACGTTGCTTGCGATATAAGCAAACGGTATACGATACTTATCTGAGATTCTGCGACGATCCTGTGGGTCCATCCGTGACGATCCAGTAGTCCAGCATCGTTGGTAGTAAGCGGCTTCCACGAAGGAGATCCAGCGACGACGAGAGAGCGGCCAGCAGCAGCAGTCCGGAACACCTAAAACAGAGAAAAAGGGGAATTAGTCGACAGATACGGTTAGTAGTATACTTACCTTTCTCGATTTAACGGGTAAAATCGAGTGGCGACCGTGCTACACGAACTTTTCATGAATTTCGGTAGTTTGACGAATGAGTCGTATCACGGGTGACCCTACGTGTCCGGTTACAACCTAACATCGACCTGCCCAGAGCTCGTAGAGTAGTAAGACTCCAGGAAAGGACGGCCCTCATCAGACGCTGGCAGGAATACCTGATCAACCCTGAGTGGGGGCAGAGGACCGTCGACGCCATCCGACCCTGTTTGGCGGAATGGCTAAACAGTCGGGGACGCGGGATATCATATAACGCGGTGCAGGTGCTTACCGGACATGGTTGTTTCGGTGTGTACCTGCACCAAATAGGGAAGGAAGCCACAACTAAATGTCACCATTGCAATGTTGAGGAGAGGGACACGGCCCAACACACGCTTGAGGCTTGCCCGGCGTGGGAAAGACAGCGTCATGTCCTGCAAGGGGAGATCGGCCCTCCCGGCTATAATGGCGGCTATAATCGGGGATGAAAGAAAGTGGCGGGCATTCACGACCTACTGTGGCCAAGTAATGTCCACCAAGGAGGAGGCGGAGAGGATCCGCAGGGGGGAGGTGAACCCTCCGGCGGACCTCTCCCAACCTTGATTTACTCGACGGACCGGGGAGAATGGTAGAGGGGAGTTAGCCCCATGCCCTGTCCCCGGCTCCGTCGAGGCTTGCCGGCCTTCGAGTCGCCAAGCATCGCCGTGATAAGCACGCGGCGAAAGCGGTACAGTACCTCTTGGTTCTTCCCGTCCGACCGGCGGGGAGACCAAGAGGAGGGGAGGTTCGGCATTTTGGCGGGAGACGGGGCGTCGAGCCAACCTCCCACAAAAAACAACGGGAGGTGTGACGGGATGGGTGGTGTCCACATCCCGTCACAAGATAATTGAACTCCTCGGAGTCACTGAGCTTAAAAAAACTCGGAGGAGGCAGCCCGGTAGGGCTCGGCGCTGGGGGCGCCCGGAAGTAATAATAATAAGTTCCCGGGCGTCTCCCATGGGCGCAGAGACGGACACCCGTGGAGTTTTAGTGGGTAAGAATCCCACACTCCCCTCGCTCCCTCCCGATAGAGCGAGGGGGTCTTCCCCCTTCAAACACCAGAGGGGGTCACTGGGCCACATACCGGGCTTAGGCCCGGGAACCCAGCGGTCGAAGATTTTTCCACGTTAAAAAAAAAATTATAATACTGTAAGGCCTGGTCTACAATCAGTGGTATGTTGCAGTCGGATGTCGGAACGTAACCGATGGACCAATGAGAGATTGATTGAGCTTAATCCAAATGGCTTTAAATCGATCTGTAAATCGAGGATTGGTTTATCAATCGCAGACCAATCTTGGGTTATATCCGACTTGTCAAGATAGGTTTCAACGTAGTCCAACCATCTATAATGTTTCAACGACATGACAAATTTGATATATTTTTGCGTATATATATTATTGATCTATACACATTGATCATACACTATATCGATACTGTGGTGTATGCGTGAGTATCGGTATGCGGGAGAGAGAGGGGATAATCCCCGAACTGTATTCTGTAAGCCGAACGCGCCAGTTGAAATAAAGCCTTGTCTATGAACGCCTCGTTGAGTTCCTCACCTTGCGGACACTACAGTGGCGACGAGAATAATTCCAACCTACGTGAAAGTCAACGGAAATGGATGGAACGATAAATGTCGACCAAGCAAGGCACCGCGTGGATACAAGAGCTCTCTAAACAGGCAATTATCGAGGAACTAAGAGACAGGGGCATAGAAGCGGATGAAGAATCCAGATTAGATGAATTGCGACGACGTGTTAAGAGAGGAGTGCAAAAAAGCCCACAAGGATCTCCAGATATCGAAGGAGAAAATCGATTCAGCGGTGAAAAGGAGGAAAAAAAACCTACCAAAATGGAGCATACCGCAAAACTCGACTTCAAACTCGGGAAGGACGAATGGGAAGAATTCGTAGAGCGAATCGACCTGTATTTTGAAGCGAATGAAATCGAGGATGTGGGGAAGAAGAGGGCAATTTTTCTTACAAAAATCGACGCAGAGACATATAGTGTCATTCGGAAAGTGTGTGCTCCAAAAAAGCCAAAAGAAACGGATCTGCAGGAAATCATAACGAAAATGGGAAATTATCTGAAACCAGAAATGAAACGAAACAGTGCTGAGGCAGCGGTTTCGGGAACGAAAACAAAAGGATGACGAATCAGCCACTCAATACATGGCTGGCTTGCGCGGTTTGGCAAGGAAATGTAAATTCAAGAGTGAAGAGGAAGCCTTGAGAGACCAGTTTATAACGGGAATCAAGAGCAGATCAATCAAAATTGCCTTATTGAAAGCAGAAAAGCTAACGCTGGAAGAAGCAATAAAAACAGCCACAGCCATAGAAGGGGCACACCAGGCAGTCGAGAAATTGGAGTCAGAGACAACGGAGGACGGCAGTGAGAGAGACGAAGACCTCGACGCGAATCGTATACAAACTCGTGGAGCCCGAGGCAGACGACAAGGAGACCAGCGAGCGAGATCAACACCGAAAGCGAGGGGCGCTTCGACGTCGCAACCAAGCCGGACGAGTCAACAAAACAAAACCGACGGGAAAACGCTGCTCATGCTGCGGGAAACCAAACCATCACCGACGAGACTGTTGGCATCGAAGCAAGCGTGCGACAAATGCGGGAAGGTCGGACATTTACAACGGTATGCAGAGCGGCGAAGGAAGGTAAAGCAAAAAATGTGAGAAACATCGAAGCCGACGATCGAGAGCTGAGTACCAGCGAGACGGACAGCGAGTCGGGAAGCGTCGCGGAATTGTTTTCAATTACCCTCCAGAATAATAAGATCTCCAAAATTGAACCGCAGTACTTAGAGATAAAAATAGGTAACAAACAGTTTAGTATGGAAGTAGATAGCGGGTCGTCGGTCTCATTGATAAGCGTAATTGATAAAGAAAAATATTTTCCGGAATGGCAACCTAGAAGAATCAAAAGTCACTTTGAGCTATTATAGCGGAGAGAAAAACGGAAGCCGATGGGTATATTACGCGATATTAAAATAAACTACGGCACAATTACGACGAAAGCTAACTTATACGTGGTCGGGGAAACGGGGAAAGCCGTTAATCGGTCGTGATTGGTTGTACGCATTGGGAGTATGGCCTTTGAAAGTAGATCAGAAAAAAACAAAGTACACAAAACGGAAATAAAAAACAAACACGAATCGGCGGAAGAAGACAAAACGGGACGCGAAAAAGCGAAAAAATTTTTAAAAAATACGACAAGTTGTTTTCACCAGGCCTCGGGACTTACAATAAATCAAAGTTCATAATCCGAATGCGAACCAATACGGCCCCGGTATACTGTAAAGCTCGATCAATACCATTCGCGTTAAAGAAAAGGTCTCGGCGGAAATAGAGAGATTAGTAAAAGAGAAAATTTGTCTCCCGTCGAAGCTAGCGACTGGGGCACTCCCGTAGTCCCGATAATCAAACCGGACGGAACAGTACGAATATGCGGAGATTATAAAATCACGGTAAACCCGAACATACTTATAGACAGGCACCCGTTGCCCAAGCTCGAGCATCTGGTAGCGAGTCTCCAAGGGGGGGTATATTTTTCAAAGATAGACTTAAAGAGGCGTACGCGCAAGTGCCATTGAGCCAAGAATCGAAAAAATATCTAACGATAAACAACACATAAGGGTCTCTATCAGTACAACAAATTGCCATACGGAATCGCGTCGGCCCGGGGTATTTTCAAACGAGAAATGGAGAGCATCCTCGCGAAAATGCCTAACGTAACGGTTTTCTTAGATGATATCATAATAAAGGGAAAACAATACAAGAAATTGTAAAAAACACGACTGAGGTTCTCGATAAATTGTCGGAGTGCGGGTTAAACTAAAGAAATCAAAATGCGAACTACTCAAAAGAAAAGTTAGCTACCTCGGATTACAGATAGACGAAAACGGGGTGCACGCCCTTAAAGACAAAGTGGCCGCCATAATCAAGGCGCAAAGGCCAACAAACGTCAAAGAATTGCAAGCGTTCTTAGGCATGGTAAATTATTACGATAAATTTATCGAGAACCGAGCAGCAAAATTCCAGCCGATGTACGAATGTTTAAAAAAAGAGCGATTTCACTGGACGGCCGCATGCCAAAGGGCATTTGAGTTGGCCAAAGAGGAGTTAAAATCTCCAAGAGTACTAGTAAAATTTCGACCAAAATAAAGAAGTCGTTTTAACGTGTGATGCCTCGGATTACGGGCTCTCTGCCATACTTTCGCATGTCACGCCTGAAGGTGATCGCCCTATCGCATACGCGTCAAAAGCGCTATCACAGAGCGAACGTAACTACGCGCCGATCGACAAAGAAGCGCGCGCGATAATTTTCGGAGTTACGAAAATTCTACGATTATGTATACGGAAGAAAATTTTTATTGCGTACAGACCACCAACCGTTAGTCCGTATTTTTGGAAAAAAGAAAGGGATCCCGATCATGGCGGCGCGTAGACTACAGAGGTACGCGGAATTTCTAAACGCATTCGACTACGATATTGAGTACATAAAATCCAAAGAGAACTGCGCAGACGGGTTATCGCGGCTACCGATGCCGCGAGAAGAGGAAGAGACGGTAGAATATACATACCTTAATTACGTAGAGCAAGAATCGTTTGCGTGCCTAGACCATAAAGTAATTGCAAGAGAAACGAGAAAAGACCAATTATTGTGCCGAATACTACTATGCCTTAAAAATGGTTGGCCACACAAAAAAGGGATCGAGGACGACATTAAACCGTTCGCGACAAAAAAAAAGATGAATTAAATGTCGAACAAGATTGCATAATGTGGGGGTATCGCGTAGTAATCCCGGAGAAACTCAAACCCGTGATATTAAATGAGCTACACGCATCACACGCCGGTATCGTCAAAATGAAGGCAACCGCGCGATCATTTTTTTTGGTGGCCAAACATAGATAAGGAGATAGAAGAGATAGGAAAAACATGTCGGGATTGCGTGGAGGTTAAAGACAATCCTATCAAAGCGAAATAAATCCGTGGAAATGGCCAGAGAAACCCTGGCAAAGAATACATACGGACTTTATAGGGCCGTGCCAAGGGTATAACTTTCTCTTAATAATCGATGCTAGGACGAAATGGCCGGAAGTAATATTAATGAAATCGATAACGGCGGCAAAAACTGTGGACGCTTTTCGGAAAGTTTTTTCGCAATTCGGGCTTCCACTGCAAATAGTTAGCGACAACGGGCCGCAGTATACGAGTAGCGTGTTCACCAGTTTTGTAAAAAATTAGGAATAAGACAAACGTTCTCAGCGGTTAAGCACCCGGCGTCAAACGGACCTCTCCCAACCTTGATTTACTCGACGGACCGGGGAGAATGGTAGAGGGGAGTTAGCCCCATGCCCTGTCCCCGGCTCCGTCGAGGCTTGCCGGCCTTCGAGTCGCCAAGCATCGCCGTGATAAGCACGCGGCGAAAGCGGTACAGTACCTCTTGGTTCTTCCCGTCCGACCGGCGGGGAGACCAAGAGGAGGGGAGGTTCGGCATTTTGGCGGGAGACGGGGCGTCGAGCCAACCTCCCACAAAAAACAACGGGAGGTGTGACGGGATGGGTGGTGTCCACATCCCGTCACAAGATAATTGAACTCCTCGGAGTCACTGAGCTTAAAAAAACTCGGAGGAGGCAGCCCGGTAGGGCTCGGCGCTGGGGGCGCCCGGAAGTAATAATAATAAGTTCCCGGGCGTCTCCCATGGGCGCAGAGACGGACACCCGTGGAGTTTTAGTGGGTAAGAATCCCACACTCCCCTCGCTCCCTCCCGATAGAGCGAGGGGGTCTTCCCCCTTCAAACACCAGAGGGGGTCACTGGGCCACATACCGGGCTTAGGCCCGGGAACCCAGCGGTCGAAGATTTTTCCACGTTAAAAAAAAAATTATAATACTGTAAGGCCTGGTCTACAATCAGTGGTATGTTGCAGTCGGATGTCGGAACGTAACCGATGGACCAATGAGAGATTGATTGAGCTTAATCCAAATGGCTTTAAATCGATCTGTAAATCGAGGATTGGTTTATCAATCGCAGGCCAATCTTGGGTTATATCCGACTTGCCAAGATAGGTTTCAACGTAGTCCAACCATCTATAATGTTTCAACGACATGACAAATTTGATATATTTTTGCGTATATATATTATTAATCTATACACATTGATCATACACTATATCGATACACATTGATCATACACTATATTAATTCTTCACCTCGCATTAGCTTCAGTTCAGCAGGCCAAAGTAAGTTAGACAGTAATCCAGCCAATGGCCGAAAAGCAATGTGACAATTGGCCTGTCTTTTTTTGCTGCCCTTCTGCACTAAAGCAATAAATTAGAATAAAACAAATATATTTTCTCTCATTTCATCTCATTGCACTAATTCAGAAGTGCAGCGAAAAAGAACAGACCAAATGTTAGCCTTTCAATCTTGGGCCAAACATTGGTATCAGAAGGACAGACTAAGGTAAATTAGTTAACGGTCATCCAAAATTAGTTAACCTGATCTAAATAATAACCAGAAAATTGATGTGCCAGTATTGAGCTTTAAACCTCGAGCCAAGTATTGGCCTCAATTAAATATGCAAAGATCGGTTAGTCAATGGTGGTCCGAACAATGGTTGAAAATTAACCTGCCAGCGTTGGACTTCCAATCTTGTGCCAAACATTGGCTTTGTTTACGTATGCCAAAGTCGGTTTATCTATGTTAACCCAAATATCGGCCTTGATTGGAATCACCAATGTTGATAATAACCAGAAAATTGATGTACCAGTATTGGGCTTTCAACCTCGAGCCAAGTATTGGCCTCAATTAAATATGCCAAGATCGGTTAGTCAATGGTCGTCCGAACAATGGTTGAAATTCAAACTGCCAGCGTTAGACCTCCAATCTTGGGCCAAACATTGGCTTTGTTTACGTATGCCAAAGTCGGTTCATCTATGTTAACCCAAATATCGGCCTTGATTTGATTCACCAATGTTGGTGATAACCAAAAAATTTATGTGCCAGTATTGGGCTTTCAATCTCAAGCCAAGTATTGGCCTTAATTAAATATGCCAAGATCGGTTAGTCAATGGTTGTCCGAACAGTGGTTGAAAATCAATCTGCCAGCGTTGGACCTCCAATCTTGGCCCAAACATTGGTTTTGTTTACGTATGCCAAAGTCGGTTCATCTATGTTAACCCAAATATTGTCCTTGATTGGAATCACCGATGTTGGTGATAACCAGAAAATTGATGTTCCAGTATTGGGCTTTCAATCTCAAGCCAAGTATTGGCCTCAATTAAATATGCCAAGATTGGTTAGTCAATGGTGATACGAACAATGGTTAAAGATCAACTTGCCAGCGTTGGGCCTCCAATCTTGGGCTAAACATTGGCTTTGTTTACGTATGCCAAAGTCGGTTCATCTATGTTAACCCAAATATCGGCCTTGATTGAAATCACCAATGTTGGTGATAACCAGAAAATTGATGTGCCAGTATTGGGCTTTCAATCTCAAGCCAAGTATTGGCCTCAATTAAATATGCCAAGATCGGTTAATCAATGGTGGTCCAAACAATGGTTGAAAATCAACCTGCCAGCGTTGGACCTCCAATCTTGGGCTAAACATTGGCTTTGTTTACGTATGCCAAAGTCGGTTCATCTATGTTAACCCAAATATTGGCCTTGATTAGAATCACCAATGTTGGTGACAAGATTTTCGGCCGAATATTGGCCGAATTTAGGCACCTAAACTTCGGATACGCGAGAACGCACCGAACAATGGGCACGTTGCCTAGTTCGGCAAATCCTACATGGGGTGATGTGATCGTTCTGCGCGACAAGGCGTTGCGCTCAACATCAAGCCAGTATCCCCTCTCTTCAATCGCGCGTCCACTGTTTCAGCCGCGGCCGCTCGACGACGAGCTACAGGATGCAATTAACGACTTACATTTCGAAAAACGAAAGATTACATGTAAAAAATGCAAATGCATGCAATATGAAACTGATGTTGTTTACAGATATCAGGTAATTATTGACACTAATATTATTACTGACAGAAACGATCTGAAAAATTCAAATATGGAAATGCCAACATGCTATTTAGAATCGATACCGAAAGTTGTAATTATTGGCAATCGAAAATATGGTCTCGCAGGACTTGTGTCCTACAGACCATATCATCGGGAAGCAGACGACGGGCATTATACAGCTTTTATTTACGATGGCCTAAACTGGCAAAAATACGACGATATCAAAACCGAAAAAATCTATGTATCTCAACACGAAGATACAAAGCCACACGTATTAATATACGTTGTAACTGATTAGATACAATTAGTGTTCAATTTAGATAAAAACCTTTATTTTCAGTTGTTTCAGTACCTACATAACTTTAGTTTACATTTTATTTTCAGTTGCAACAATTTACATTTAATCTCTCATAAGTTATAAGTAAAACAAAGAAAAATAAAAAGTAAATAAACAAAAAAAGTTAAAAATTATTAAAAGGACAAAAAAAAGAAAAACGAGAGGCACAGTCGATAGCATTTGAAATATCGACATCTGACGATAACCTCCGCGTGGTGTGCCTTGGGCAGCTAGGTTACACAAACTAGGTAATTGCTGACTAATATCGTCAGGATGAAAGCTAACAAAACAGAAATAAGTAGCCCACAGCTTCATTTAAAAGTATCGCAGCCATACAGAATTTTAAGTTAAAGTGAACAAATTCTTTTGAGACTCCTGGAAGATAGTTCCCGCGAAGTTCCATCAGAAATTCTAATAACAAAAATGTATAGAATTGATACCGAAAAAGTTACGGGCGATTATAGGTGTCGACTTTGTAGTTTCAAAGTACGAAAAAATTTTTGGAGAGTTCTGGATAGCCCCCGCAGTTCTATCAAAAATTCTAATGAGAAAATTGCATTAAACTGATATTTTCTAAGATACGTCTATTTTTTGGTAACACTTTGGGTATTCAACCTCGGTTTCTTTTACTTTTTCGAATTATTTCTGAAATGTATCAGGATCTCTAGAACTATTCCCACACATGCGCCCGTAACCGTAGCTTTTTCGGGAGAAAAAAAATTGTTTAAAAGTGAACAAATAATTTTTATCATTAGAACTTTGGAAAATGTTAGGACGCGTTTAGAACTAGAGGAGAATTATAGTAGAACTCAAAGAACTGTCGAAAATCGGTCAGCGTCTCACCAATATACCCTCAAATGCGGTTTTCTCGGGCGATAAAAATTATTTAAAAAATGAATAAATAATGCTTATCGCCAGAACTCTTCGAAAAATGTTAGGAGACGTTCAGAACTACAGGAAAATTATAATAGAACTCACAGAACTGTAACGGTTTGCAAGATTCCAGATATTTAAACGATGATAGCGAAAATTTTCTAAGTCCCGAGGTCGCAAAAATTTTTTCAGAGTTCCGAGCAGTTCTGACTCTAGAGTTCTGGGTAGTTTTCGACGAGTTCTGACGAAAAGTCTTATGACGCAAAGCGATCGGACCAACGGTTTGCAAGGTACCAAATTTTTTAACAAAGATCGAAAACTTCTTTACAGTTCCGGGCAGTTCTGACTAGAGTTCTGAGTAGTTCTCGACGAGTTCTGACGAAAAGTCTTATGACGCAAAGCGACCGGACCAACGGTTTGCAAGATACCAGATATTTAAACGATGATGGCGAAAATTTCAACTTTGGTTTTTTTTACTTTTTCGAGCGGAACTATTTCTGAAATGTATCAGGAACTCTAGAACTATATAAAATCTACCCAGAACTCTAATAAAAAATGACGTTTTTCGAAAATGGGGGGCTGCGTAAAGTTAGTCCCCCTATACTCTAAAACGCATTTTCATGCCTTTAATGGCCAGAACTATTTCTTACCACTATCAGAAACACCTGAACTATTAAAAATCTTTACAGAACGTCTAAAAAAAATTAATTTTTTAAATAATGGGGGACTAACCACTGGGGTACTACGACGTTATTCTTGACACCTCTTGCTTTCGTCTTTTTTGCCACCGACTCGCAAGGCGTACATTTTCGCCCTTAGTCCGACGAATTCGGTCATGATCGCTCCGTTATTTTCATCCTTCATCAAACCCGGCACCTTCTTGTTCTCAAGTGGTATACCGTACGCGTTGTCGACCGGGTAATCGTTCGTATCAAATCTAGCGATTTCGCGTTTCACGTTCTCGTACACTTCCTCGCACTCTATATGATAGATCAAACTGTCCGTGTCGGTGTACATAATTTTACACTTATCGCTATACAGGGGAGACATGTACTCGTGATGAAATTCGTACAAACATGTCTTGGATATGTCGAGGATGCACATGCCCACGTAGATCGGTTTGTTAAATTTTACCTCAAGTTAGCGCATTTCTATTGCAACCAAATTGTCCGAAAAAATACTTCTGCTATAGAAATTTGGTTTAGCTATCATTGCCCCTGCGCCGTATCTGCCCTACCAATAAGTGACGGGTGGCACGTCAACGTGATTACGCACATTTTCCATCGTTTTAACAAATACCGCGTTCATCAATTTAAATAAATTTCTTTCGAAATCGTTTGTCGCGCGCGTTCTAAATCGGGTGTTTAATTCGATGTAATCGCGGAGCCATGGAGATTGCGCGAATTGCAATACACGATATATCTATGTAACGCGAAGGCCGTGGCGCGTGCATTCTTGAAGGATGCCATAGTGTATGACGTAGCGTTTCTTATCGCACACAGTCGCGAGGAGCTTGACCTGCCGCGCGCATGGCGGCTTATCGCGCGTCGGACAGAACGGTAGGTCAGCGTGCGCGTCATGTTTACTTTGCGGGTACTCCAGATCGACCTCGAGAATATAACCTGTGGGCGAATTCGTATCGATCGCGCTAAAGTCAAAGTTCAAAATGTCTTCGATCCATCGAAAATTGGCGTACGATAGTGGTTGGCACATTGTCCAACCGTACGTTGTTTACGTCGAAATACGTCAGGTACGACGATGGTTTCGATGGATCGTACGACTGCATGTACTTGTTATTGGCACGCGCGTATCTGCTGGAACATTGACTCAGACCACCGCGAATACCGCGTACGATAAACATAACCATATCTATATCGGTGAGCAACTCGAAATTTACGCGAGTATGTTTCAACATGGCGTCCCATGTGAAACCTGGCAAAGTGTAGTAATAAGCGGGGTCTAATCCGTAACTCTTGATGCAACTGTTGCGGAAATTTTCGAAAACGTCGGCCAATAACAAGACATCCGTTTTTAAATACAAATTGCTGTTTTCGCCCAAGGTTCGAACGGAGAACCGCTGCCAAACGTTCACGGCGTGCGCTCTCGGATACAGTGTCACCGACCAAGGAACTGTAAAATGATTCACGCGTTGGTAGACGCGTGTCATGCAGCTGGTCGACGCAATCCACGTATTGATACGGCTTTTCGCGTCAGTAATTCCAAATCGTGAACGGATAATTCGAAAAATTTAGAACGTACAATTTTTAACATGTCCTTATCGAGGAATAATGCCAATTTTTCGAGACTAGTGTTGAGAAATTTAAACAAATCGATGAACCGTAACTTTATGTCGTTTCGCGAATCTGATTTTTCGGCGGTGTCTTTGACGTGTTTCGTGAACGAGATATATTTTTCTTTCGTTAACGGTAGTACGTCGATCGAGTCTTCGAACGCGGCAGCTATTTCTTTTATGATAAAATGCGCGTCGTACCCGGATAAATTGTGAAAAACTACGGGAATAAAATGAGAGTCTTTATAATTGAGATTGCAGTTTGAATGCCCGGGACCCCTGTAACGGCCGGTCAGATGGTAATGATCGCGTACCCGCGCGTCGTTCGGCGAGAACGGTTTTTCGCATATGTGGCAATGCGTCGCGTTGTGAAATACCCGCCACTGTTCTTTCGAGAGGAGTAGTAATACTATGTCGGTTCTGGGCCATGGGGCAATGAGGGGTGTGAGGGGGCGTGGTGGTAATCGAGAGGCGAGAGGGATGACGTCACGCGGGGTGACGGGGATGACGTCACGCGGGGTGGGGGATGACGTCACGCTGGGGAGGGGGATGACGTCACGCGGGGGAGGAGGATGACGTCACGCGAGGAGGGGGGAATTTTGGTGCATCCGGGCCACGGGGGGGTGAGTTGTCGGGTGAGGAGGACTGACGTCACGCGGGGGAGGGGTGCCGCGTTAGGGCCGCGTAGGGTCCGCGCGGGGGAGGGGTACCGCGTTAGGGCCGCGCCGCGCCGGCCGCCGCCGCCCGCCCGCCCGCATTCGCGCTCGCTCTTGTATCTTTTTGCGGCGGTTCGCGTGGAATCCACGTTTTCAAAAACGGTATCTTACCTTAATGTATAGGCCGTCCGCGTCCGCGCCCGACGGGACAATGCTCGAGCTGCAATCGTAATCGCTTATGACCAGACTCTGTATAGAGGGTCACTATGTGTGACTAAGCAATGGTAAGTCGGTCAGTAGGTCAGTTATTGTAATCTGAGAGTGACGTTATCACGTTCTCTCTACCCCCCCCATTCGCTTTTTTTCGTTTGCTCATCATACGCTCGGTATTTAAATTTTAATATTCTAATAAGAAACAGATGAGGAGGAGGATGTGGAAGGAAAATTAAATAAGTAAAAAAATATTTTAGATATATGTTATACATTTATCCATGTTAACCTACTACATCAAAAGATCTCTCTCTCGATGCATCATACATAATGTCATTCATAGCATACGCTATTAGTTCGCAATCTACAATTGACGTTTGGTCGTAATAGCTGCGCAAGAAACTAACGGCGTCGCATTTTTCGGTAATACGATTTTTCGTAGAGTACTTGCAAAATCAATGAAATTCCTATCTGCCTCTCTCGTATGCTGATATAGCTCGAGGTATACATACTCGACGCAGTGTTCGAGTTCGAATAAAAAGAATATAGTTGCAGGTTTCATGTACAAATAATTATTGCGCAACGACAATTTTACAATTTTGTCGTCACGCATTTGTACAACTTCGAGTATTAGGCCTTGAATAGTCAGCGACTGACCGACAGCTGACTGCACGAGTCGCTCGATATCCGTGCGTCTATCGATGAGCGCCCTCCACGTTGCATGACGCATCGTGATTTGACTTCTTCGGTTGTCACCAAGGACCAATTCGACAAAGGAATTGTGTGGAGGTTTCAGGATGATCCCAATGTCCAAATATTTTTAAGCTGTACGTGTCAATACGTATCGTCTGCTGAGTATACGCACCGCACGACGCTCCAACGAAGTGCTGTAGAAAAAAGAACAAGATGAGTCTTAAAATAATAATAAAATTTGCAAAATTATAAAATAGGAGACTCTATAAATTACTCGAAACTTACTTGTTCTCACTCGATGGAGTTGCAGCTTCGGGAATCGGCACGTAATAATTCATGCGTATGCCACCACTGTTGCTTCCCTCAGCGGAATACATTTTCACTCTCGGTTATGGCAAGTCGACCGTTTGTACAAGCGGCTGATACAAGACTGACCAATCTCATAAAATTAACGGAGCGTATTCTCTAGAGTATACGCGGCAATGCTCACCCCCCCTTTTTTTAAAATTATGACGTGGTGGGGGAATAATGCTTCTAGAACGTATTCTGAGAAAAGCTGTTTACCAAGGTTTTGGGCGAACGTGTTGGGACATGTTTCACTGCATCATTCGGTTATGACGTCGCTTATTGCGAAGCAAACGCATTGTTCAGGCGGATTAAATGTTTAAAAAAAATCCGGGATTAAATATCGAAGATAAGAAATGTTTGTCTCGATGAGGATGATTTAACCGTCGCGGTGTCGCGGTCATGATCATCATTTTTTCTAGGAAGACCTGTTTATCGGGGAGGGGGTTTTGGTAAACGTGTCGGGACATGTTTCGCGGCGTCACTCGGTTATAACAGCGCGATGTCTTTTGGTGTCCTCTTTATCACTTTTTTCTAGAAAGAAGTGTTTATCAGGGCTGCGTGTCAGGACAAGTGTCGCGACGTCGCTCGGTTATAACGTCGCGATGTCCTCTGGTGTCCTCTTCATTGTTTATTAGGGTATATTTAGCGACGCCATTCGGTTATGGCGTCGCGTATTACAAAGAGAGCGCCGAGATTAGGCTGCTAGACGTTGTAGGCAAAATAGTGCGTAAGCAGAACTCACCGTCCAAGGGATATTACCTTTCTGTAACGCATATAATTAACAATAGATCTGATGACACTATGCAGTAGATAGAAGAAAAAATGATACGTGATGCTCCAGTTGGAAGGAGAGAAAAGGACGATAGATAAAATATATGTATAACGATGAGTGAAGCGCGGCAGAGCCACAGTATGTAATTTGGAAGTCTGCGCGTCAGTATATATCGGTTGAAATAAGTAAAGTGAGTATTTGATGGTTTGTTTTTTATGTGTGTGCAAAGTGTTCGGTATAGAAAATGATTTTTTATGAGAATCTACAAATATGGAAATAGAGACAATAGACTTGGCTGAGTCGTCCGACGACGAGCGGATGGAAATAGAAACAATAGACAGCCGAATCGTCCGATGAAGAGCAGATGCAAATAGAGATAGTGCAAGACTTGCAAGTAGAATTAAATGAGTTGTCCGACAAAGAGTTAATGGAAATTATAGACGATAATTTCGAGGCAATAGTAGACGAATCATCTGACGAAGAACACGCATTGTCAGATGCCAGTGATTATATCAGTGACCTTTCAGGAGATGATCTTACGGAAACTGTCGAAAGGAGAGTGCCTAACGCGGAAATCATTGCGCTGAACGGACGTACAAAGTGTTGCACGATCAACTTTTATTATTCCACGAATGGTGCCTTAGCCGTGTGTACCTCGTGTATGATCAGACTGGCAGACGCGGGTGTCGGGGACATGTATGCTGTTCGTGAGCATGTAACTGAGCTGCAAGATGCGATATCGGGAGAATCCTGCTCCAACTGCAGACTACCGATGTATGTGATCTTCCCCCGCAATATGTGTCCCATTTGTACACGTTGAAAAAGACATTACCGTGAATAAGTGCGCGCCTTTAATCGAGCAACATGCTGAGAAGACGTTACTTACGTAGCCATGACGAGTACTATAGGAAGTGCTCCCAACTCAAAGAGATGAAATTTTACGATATATTTTATATTTTATGGCAGCTCGAGCTGGATACGCAAAGAGAACTGGAAGTACAACAAGCATCGCCGGTGCGGTGTAGCGATCATGAACGTGATATATGTGAAACCACTGAACGCATACGCAAACCGCAAGTCTATAGATGCGCAATTACGTCTCCTTTTTGGTGGCCTTATCGCGTGAGACGCGGTGTATACACGAATGCGGAATGAGCGTATAGAAGATGATCACGACTTTTACAGTGCAAAGGACATATATAAATGGACAATACAAATTTATAACAAGATCAAGTGTGGACACGCAGAGATATTATACATTGACATTGATGCAGGGATTGGGAGGTGCATCAAATTGGTGGTGACGAACACTTCGCGATCTTTAACCTGTGAACCTGTGCATGTGTGAACGATCCTAGACATACACAGACGTTTTATAAAGGTTATGATGAGCGTCATAATTGTGATATCCTGCTGGAAACTTATAAAAATGATACACGCTTCGATCCTCATCAGTTAACGTGTATGCGCTATCACATTCAGGAGTACGAACGATCATGTGTACAGTGCAGTCGAGTCACGTGCAAGTGCTCCGTAGAAGTGTGAGAGAGAGACAGCATAAAGTGCGCGCCTTTACGCGAGCAACCTGGTGGACATAAGTCCTGAATGGGATGACTTTTTCAGGTATTATGAATACTCTGACGATTCACTTAATAAAGATTGTTATTATGAACAAAGTATCATCAATACTTTAGAGGGCAAAGAATATCTGGGAAAAAAAACGTCCGTGCCACGAGTATCACTGGTGCAGTTCCTTCGCGATCGAGAACTCGGTATACGCGGAACCAGTGAACGCGTAGTCAGACAAGAAGTCGTTATTGAAACCGAGCCTCCATATGACTGGCCTTACCACGTGAGACGGAAAGTGTATAAACGAATGTGAGATGAGTGCGAGGGAGAGGAAGAAAAAAATGATCTCTGAGGAGAAACGGGTGTGCAACAATTATCACCGGTGCAGATTCTTCGCAATCGCGAACTCAGTGGACGCGTAGTCAGACAAGAAATTGTTAACGCTAATCCTGAGCCTCCATGGTACTGGCCATATATTTTAAAACGTAAAGTGCTTAAACGAATGTCGTGTGAGTGGAGGAGAAAGTGGGAAAGGATGAAGAAAGATATAATCCCCCGTCATATTACAGAAAAGTAAACTTATATTTCTGGGCGAGGGAAATTTCTGATGATAATGAGTTTAATGGTGATGCTCTATACATTACAATTCCTGCAGGTAGTGGGAAGTGTGCCGAAGTGTTGGTGATGGACAACGTGCGTCCTTCGATAAAGTTCTACCATTGCAACGATTCTAAACGTACAAAGATAATACTTGAAAATTTGATAACTATAACGCTTGGTTAATTTGGCAAGATTGGCATGAATATGTCACCCCCTTCTTTCCTCATGATTTTGTGTGTATGCACTATCACGTTCAGGAGTGCGAACGAACATGTTTATGGTGTGATCGAGTCACGTGCAAGTGCTCCGTAGAAGTGTGTGATGTGATCTAATAAAAAATAAAAACTTAAGAGAAACGGTAAAAAACATGGAACATCTCAATAAAAGTGCGCGCGAACTGTTGGAGCAGTCGCGCCAAGTCGCTACCTTGGGCGAGTATTTCACGTGGGCACAGCGATGCGAGGAAATCGTTGAACAGCTCGAAGAGCACTGTCGCGTCAAGCGTCCGTGGCTCTTTCCCGGAAAAAGACAATCTTTGGTGTCGAATGTCAGGCTACTCGAGGGTGCGAAAACTCAGTTAGACAGACGTTTTATACACAGCGGTGGTGATTTTGAGGTCGCGGGCACCAGTAGTGACGGCGGTGGCAATAACGCGGAAAGACTCGTTTGTCGAGAGATCGATGCCGCGTTCGAAAGCCGTATACTGACCGGTGCGGTGATTAACACAGTCTATATCAAACCACGACAATTTTTGGTGGACGCTGCTAGTGTAGTGCTCGAGAAAGTACAAGACGCTATACAAAGAACAGTGGCATGCGTTTCACAGCGCGACGCACTGCCACATTTGCGAACGTTCACACTAAACGACGATGAGGAGCGAGTACGCGATCATTACCATCTGACCGGCCGTTACAGAGGTTCCGCGCATTCAAACTGCAATCTCAACTATAAAGACATTCTTCATTCCCATAATTTTTCACAATTTATCCGGTTACGACGCACATTTTATCATAAAGGAAATAGCTGCCGCATTCGAAGGCTCGATCAATGTACTACCGTAAACTAAAAAAAAATATATCTCGTTTACGAAACACGTTAAAGACACAGCCGATAAATCAGAATCGCCAAACAATATAAAGTTACGGTTCATCGATTCGTTAAAATTTCTCAACAATAGTCTCGAAAAATTGGCATCCTTCCTCGATAAGGACAAGTTAAAAATTGTACGTTCAAAATTTTCCGAATTATCAGTGCACGATTTAAAAGTACTGACACGAAAAGGTGTCTTTCCTTACGATTACGCACACGCCGTGAACGTTTGCCAGCGGTTTTCCGTTCGAACCTTGGGCGAATACAGCGATCTGTATTTAAAAACAGATGTCTTGTTATTGGCTGACTTTTTCGAAAATTTCCGTGACAGTTGCATCAAAAGTTACGGACTAGACCATGCTTATTATTACACATTGCCAGGTTTCACATGGGACGCCATGTTGAAACATACACGCGTAAATTTCGAATAGCTCACCGATATAGATATGGTTATGTTTATCGAACGCGGTATTCGCGGTGGAATGAGTCAATGTTCAGGCAGATACGCGCGAGCCAATAACAAGTACATGCAGTAGTGCGATCCATCAAAACCATCGTCGTACCTAATGTATTTCGACGTAAACAACTTGTACGGATGGGCAGTGTGCCAACCATTACCGTACGCCGATTTTCGATGGGTCAAAGACATTTCGAATTTTGATTTTAGCGCGATCGATACGAATTCACCCACAGGTTATATTCTCGAGGTCGATCTGGAGTACCCACAAAATAAACACGACGCGCACGCTGACCTACCGTTCTGTCCGACGCGCGATAAGCCGCCAGGCGCGCGGCAGGTCGAGCTCCTTGCGACTGTGTGCGATAAGAAGCGCTACGTCATACACTATCGCAACCTTCAGCAATGCACCTGCCATGGCCTTTGAGTTACAAAAATACATCGCGTATTGCAATTCGCTCAATCTCCATGGCTCCGCGATTACATCGAATTAAACACCCGATTTAGAACGCGCGCGACAAACGATTTCGAAAAGAATTTATATAAATTGATGAATGACGCGGTTTTCGGGAAAACGATGGAGAATGTTCGTAATCATGTAGACGTAAAATTACTGACTCATTGGGAGGGTAGATACGGCGCGGAGGCAATGATCGCTAAACCAAATTTCCATAGCAGAAGTATTTTTTCCGAAAATTTGGTTGCAATAGAAATGCGCAAACTCGAGGTGAAATTTAACAAACCGATCTACGTAGGCATGTGCATCCTCGACATATCCAAGATATGTTTGTACGAATTTCATCACGAGTACATGTCTCCTCTGTATAGCGACAAATGTAAAATTATGTACACCGACACGGACAGTTTGATCTACCATATAGAGTGCGAGGATGTATACGAGAACGTGAAACATGATATCGCTAGGTTTGATACGAGCGATTACCCGATCGACAATGCGTACGGTATACCGCTTGAGAACAAGAAAGTGCCGAGCTTGATGAAAGACGAAAATAACGGCGCGATCATGACCAAATTCGTCGGACTCAGGGCGAAAATGTATGCCTTGCGAGTCAATGGCAAAAAAGACACTAAGAAAGCAAAAGGTGTCAAAAGTAACGTCGTAGCGCGTACTATAACGTTCGATGACTACACGCGGTGTCTGAACGACGAGATTGAAATGACTCGTCGCCAGTCGTGTATAAGATCGAAACTGCACCAAGTGCGTACAGTGTCCGAGACAAAAATCGCTCTGAGTCCGTACGACGACAAGCGGTACATGTTACCGGATTAGACCGATACGTTACCGTGGGGGCATCATCGAATACCCTTATAACACAACGTATATAATGTATGTATGTATGTAATATAACGTATAATGTATAACGTATAATGTATAACGTAATGTATAACGTAATATATAACGTAATGTATAACGTAGAACGTAACGTATAATGTATGTAATATAAAATATAACGTAATGTAAGTATGTATGTATGTATGTATGTATGCAATGTATGCAATGTATGCAATGTATGCAATGTATGCAATGTATGTAATGTATGAAATAAAGATATTAGATGTATGCAACATTTTATATTGGATGGGATAATAATAATAAAAAATGATTTAATATTTCATATTATATATACTTATGTATTTCATATTTTATTTTCTACATATTTTTTCTTAAATGTATTTTATGTTTTATACTTATATGTAATTCATATTTCATTTTATACATATTTTTTACTTATATTTTATACTTATATTTTACACTTGTATGTAATGCATATTTTTATGTTCTACATATTTTTATACAGTAAAAATAAATGTCTATATATTGAATCATGTTGTCTTTGTGTATCCATGAATTGTACGATCCGTCGAATCCCAGCCATTTCACATAAACCTCGTCACCCCTCCTGCGAAGTACTTTCTCCACGAGATACACGTCCGGATAGGCCGCGCGATGCAGCTCGTGCTCGTAGAATCCTCCGGTGACAGATTTTCCTCGATGGTCTTCGAGTAGATAGGTTACGGGATTAGTACGCTGCACTTTAACAATTTTAAAAACCTTGGTTGTCCAATTCGGTGTGTAACCTTTCTCGAAAATTGTCTTGTACTTGCTGACGCGTACCGGGTCGCCTACTCTGAACTTTGCCGGACCCGCAATCTTTATTTCGCTGTACACCGTGTTCAAGAGTCTTTCGGCGATCGCGGGAGTAACGTCGACGGGCCGCACGCCGATCGTTCGATGCTTGCGCGCGTTGTAATCCGACACGAGTCGCGATAACGCGTCGACCCACTTGTAAGTCCCATTGAGCGTAAACATCTTCCACATGTCGTTCTTCAACGTGCGATTGAATCGCTCGACGACCGATGCTTTCATCACCGAATATGTAGAATAATAATTGATGCCGTGTTTTCTCATGAGACGTTGCACGTCGGCGTTGTAAAATTCCTTCCCCATATCGGTTTGCAAGTTTTTCGGGCATCTCTTGCTGTCTCGAATTATCTTAGCGATAACGTCAGCTGTCTCGGTTCCGCCTTTACTCTTGAGTGGCACGGCCCACGCGTTCTTACTCAGCACATCGATAACGGTAAGTATGTAGTGGTAGCCTCTATTGAAACGCGAGTACGGACGCATCTCGACGATGTCAGCCTGCCACAGGTCATCGTACCCACGCACGATGACGCGTCTTCGGGGAAAATTTCTTCTCGCCGGTGCGTGCAGTTCCTCGACGAGTCGTCGCTTCTCGATATTTTTACGTCCATCGGATTTCGACGATTTCATGTTTTTTAACGGTGCGTAATAATACGCGCAAAGAAATTATATCTTAAACTTTCTTTTCTTTAACCAATGACATTCAATCAGGCAGTTATTTCCGTTCATCATCGCTCAATAGCGTTTTTTTCAGTTCTTTCAGCTCTTCGTCGTCGTCGTCGTTGGCTTGTCGTCTATTTCTGCTCATTAACCGTTCACCGGTCTGTTGATAGCTGCTGCTCGATGACCGTTCCTGAATCGCCCTTTGCCCTTCGTCGTCATCGTCATTCGACAGCCTTTTGCAAACTTTCCCGGATCGTTTGCCGCTTGCCATCGTTACTCAGGTTTCGTCGATCGAAAGATATGTGCCTCAAGCGCCTCTCGGTTCGCGTCCAACATGGATTGCGTATCTCGTTTGAGCGCGATCAGATTCGTTTCGATTTCCTCCAACTGATCTCTCAAAATTTTAACGCTATCTCTCAGAAGTCTAAAATTCGTTTCGAATTCAGTCTCCAATCGCGTTTTACGATGCTTCTCGAATTCCGCTTCGTCTCTCACACTCTTAACGCTCTGTTCCACGTACAGTTTATTAACCGCGTCGCCGTCAGCCTCCGGTTGCGCCACGCGACGAATCTTGCGCGACTTTGCGTCAAAGTCCGTAGCGGTGCGACACAGAGCTTTATCGCGCACGAAATGTCTCATTAATCCGGTCCACTGATGACACGATACGGCGTTCGATGTGTCTCTGCTCTGCTCGAATATATCAAATTTGTTGATCGGCATTTCACCGCTGATTAAACGACTCGTTGCCGCGCGGTCTAATTTATAATAAGACCAGCTTCGCGAAGTTCCTCGACGATCGACAAGATCTCGTTGTCGTGGGCATTGTTGCCAGCGTGGCGCGAAGCGTCGAGCAATCGTAGACGATCCACCAGCTCGTTGGGATCGTCCCAGTGCACGTAATCGATCTTATTGTCGGTCAGCGTCATCGCGCGAGGCGCGAATAATCCTTTTCCGGATTGTTCCTTCATGGATGCGGGCGGTATCAATTTCTTGATTATATTCGTGTACTTGTCTCCCCTGTTGGACTTTACTCGCCCGAGAGGATCGTGATTGACTCGGCAGCCTTCCGATAGCGTACGTCGAAGTCGTACTGTTGGAGCTCGAACATCCAGGTAGCCCCGCATCTTGCGGATGCCCCAGACGACCGCGAGGCATTCCAATTCCGTGGCGCTGTAGTTCCTCTTCGCGCCGTTGAGCGTCCGAATGGCATAGGCGATGACTCGTTCTCCGTCTTCCTGGTGTTGCGTTGTAGCCGGACGTGGCCGTTTGAGAGTGTGGGAGACGCGATATCACTTTCTATCATACGGTCGCCACTCGGTTTAACCTATAACTACCGAGAAGGTGTGCTACAGATTTAATCTCCAATATTAATTAGGGTAATTTCTCCCCTCTGTTGCAGGTGGATGTCCAAGATGGATCGTCACCGTCGCTGCCGCTTCCCCGGATCCTCGCTTTACCGCATACCGGATAGCTGCTTGCCCTTGCCGCGTTTCCCCGGATCCTCGTTTTACCGCATACCAGGTTACCGCTCGCATATATTATTAACGATAATTAAATATTCGCTTTGTGTTATAGGTAGATGCCCCAGATGGACCATCACCGTCGCTGCGCTCTCCGGATCCTCGCTTTACCGCATACCGGATATCCGCTAGTCTCGATTGTTAACTATACTAATAATTTTTTTCTGTTTCAGGTTCCTGCCCAGGATGGATCGTCGCCGCTGCTGAACTTCCCCGGATCCTCGCATCACCGCATACCAAGGAGTCGCTGGACAACGTTGTATCACCGCCGAGGGACAAGGTGAGTAAAAGGTAAGTATGTCAAATTAATCTTGAGACACGACTTTGACTAAAGACGAATTATTTATTATAAACCGTTAACTGTTGTATTTATTATAATATTTCATCTCACGCACGCAATGTGTCGTTCGCTTTTACAGATGGTAGCTATTTACCGCTCGCAATTGTTAAACGAGAATTTTAACGCGCAACACGCGGGAGTTACCGGTTGTAATATACAGCGCGTAAGACGTCCGCACGCTACGGCTGTATCCGATAGACTGCCAAGAACAATGTATCTCGCTGTGGCTCCCTACCACTCGAGCCATCCCCACTCTAGGGTTGTTATTCACCGCTCGCGATCACGCCATACTTTTTCCGATAGTTTTTGCATGTTTTCGCGCATGCCGACACGCTGTTTTCGCGTGGTTGACGCGTGCGCGCTCCGTAACTCCTATCGTGGGGCCCCGACGTGGAAATTTCCGCTGCCGGTACCACGTGGTGGTCCTCCCCAGCTGGCATCGCTGCACCAGGTTTCCACCTTTTCGAGTTTTCGTCGGAGGTTGACGCCGACCTGTGCGCACCCTCTCGGGGATGCTCCCTAACTCGTTGGCGGTCGACTTCCCCGGAGAAAATGTCCGTGGACGTTTTGGGTCCTCTGCCGTTGACGCCGACCTATGCGCACCCTCTCTGGGATGCCCCTCGACTCCGGCTTCCCCGGAGAAAATGGCTGCGGCCATTTCTGGTTCTCCGTCGTTGACGCCGACCCCCTAGGCACGTGTACCATGTCCTCTCGAGGATGTCCCCGCAGTCAGTTTTTGGAGATGACCTCTGGAACGCTAGTTTACGCGCGCGCTACTGCAGATTGACGCCGACCTACTCGGGACGTGTACTAGGTCCCTCGCAAAGCGCTTGCGTTAACACTTCTCGGAAATAAGCTCTGGATCGACAATTTCCGCATGCGTCATCGGACATTGACGCCGACCTACTGAGGATGTATACTAGGTCTTACAAAACGCGTTAAGACTACCTCGTCTCGGAGAAAAGCTCCCTATGGCTAACTTACGTATGCGCTGCCACACTTTGACGCCGACCTACTCAGAGTATGTGCCAGGTCTTCGCGACCCCGTCTTCGCTAAATCATCCCGAAGACTGTCTCTCCGTAAGAAGTTTTTACACGCGTCATCGCACGTTGACGCCGACCTACTCGGAACGTGTACCAGGTGGCTCCGATCACCGTCGCGTCATTTCTTCCTGGAGATTGTGTGTGGCTCAAGCCGTTCGCGCGATTTTTCGCCCGATTCTCGCGCGCGTTAAAAGAAAATATAATTACTCGGTTGGCGTGAGCCGAAAACGAAAATAAGAAGTGAGTCGGGCGAAATAACTAATTGTAATCTTAATCCTATCGTAAAGAGTCAAGTGGCCGTGCCTGATGGGCACATGTTTATCTCTAACTTATAACCTAGTGGTGAACTTGTCACCGTAAGACGGAATGAATAGAAAATAAGAACAAAACTTATGCGAGGGCTGCTGGACTTCGCCGCCCGGAATCGGCACCCAAACTACCGGTGCTGCTACCGGAATCTCCGGAACCGCTGGTGCCCTGTCCGTATCCACGCGTTGTTCGAGCGTTGGCTCCGTGCTCCGCGGGATGGTCGGCATGTCTAGGAGTCGCCCACCCGACTCTGTCGTCCGCACGTCATCCACTGCGGCCACCTCCGCCGGTATCGCCACGCGCTCCAGAACCACCCGTGGCGACCCCCTCATCCGCACTTGCGTCTTGGAAGCGGGCGGTCACAGCGTCAGTACAGCCCCGAGTTCGTACGAGCTGGCGTCAGTCTGGAGCACGAATCGGCGGCTGAAATCTGGGCAGGCCAGCACTGGGGCGGATGTCAGTGCGCCCTTTAGTTGCTGAAACGCGTTTTCCTCGTCCGGTCCCTACGTCCACTTGACCCCTTTCTTGGTCAGACGCGTGAGTGGGGCGGCTATCGTGGAGAAGTTCGCCACGAAGCGGCGATACCAGGAGGCCGTACCTAGGTACCGGTGCGCTTCGCGTACGTTGGTAGGCGCCGCCCACTTAGCTACCGCGCTGACCTTGTCTGGGTCGGTCCGGAGTCCGTGGCGGTCCACCACGTGGCCCAGGTATCGTAGTGGTATCGTAGTCTCGGCAGAAGTGACTCTTCTCCGGGTTCAGCCGGAGCTTGGCTTCGCGGAGGCGGCGGAACACATCGGCCAGCAGTCGAAGGTGTTCTTCGAAGGTCTGGCTGACGATGACAATGTCGTCTAGGTATACGAGGACGTACGGCTCTAGGTCAGGCCCAAGAATTTCGTCGAGTAGCCTCTGGAAGGTGGCCAGCGCGGAGTGGAAGCCAAACGGCATCACTCGAAACTGAAACAGCCCCTTCCCTGGTACGGTAAAGGCAGTGATTGGCCGGCTCTCGGGTGTCAAAGGCACGTGCCAGTACTCACTCTTCAAGTCGAGGGTGGACAGATAACGGGCCCCTCGTAGCTTGTCCAGGGTGTCCGTGATATGTGGCAGGGGGTAGGCGTCCTTCTCCGTCACCTTGTTCACCCCTCGGTAGTCGATGCAGAACCGGTACGACCCGTCCATCTTCCGTACCAACACTATGGGCGAGCTCCAGGCGCTATGGGACGGTTCGATCACGCCTTCTCGTTCCATCTTCTCCACCTCCTGGTTGATGACCGCCTGCATGGCTGGGTTTCTCGGTCGGTACCGCTGCTTAATCGGCACCAAGTTGGCCGGTCTTCACTCGTATGCAGTGGGCTGCTCGGTCGGTCGGACCTTGGATGCCCTCGAACAATGCAAGCTCCCTGGCCAGGAATTCCCGGAGACGGCGCTCCTCGTCGGGGGTCCGCGTGGCCAGGCCCTCGGCCACGGCTCCTCACACGGAGGCACGGAAAGCTTTATCACACGACGGGGTCGGCTTTAGCACGTTTCCCGTCCGGGCCCACAGGTCGACGCCGATCAGCACGGGGCTCTTCAGTGACGGCATGATGAGAAAGTCGTGCTCGAAGGTCTTTCCCCAAATCCTCACGGAAAGCGTCATGGTCCCGGAGATCTCCGTGGATGCTCCATCCGCCAGGTGAACGGAACTCGTTCCCTCGCAGGTGCTGAACCCCAGGATTTCTGCGTACTGGGCGGTGTCGGTGTTGATAAAGGATACCTTGGAGCCAGTGTCGATCAGGGCTCGTACAGCGCGTCGCTTTATGCGGATGGAGACGTGGGGCCGCGGCTGGTACCTCACTTGGACGGCGGCGTGAACCGGACGGCGGCGACCTCGCCTCCGGTCCGTGCGGCAATTCCCGGAGTCGGGTGGCAGTCGCGGGTCAGGACGCCATCCTTGCCGCAACGAGAGCAAAACTTCTTAGCCGGCCGTCTGCAGTTTTGCTGGGAGTGGCCGCGTTGTTTACAGCGCCAGCAGCACTCTTCTTTGTTATATGAGACGCTGGCGGCAGCCGGAGCAGCGGTCGGTCCCCCTTTCTCTGTCTTCCGCTCGCGGTTCTGCTTCTCGATTGCCTCGAACTCCGCTGCCCGCGCGTGCAGATCCCCCAGGCTGGTGATGTCGTCCAGGCGGATGTAGTACTTGCATCCGGGACTTATGTTGTCATAGAGTCTTTTGAGCTGTTCCTCCGGCGAGAAGTTCCCCGCTCGCCTTATGCTCGTAAGGAGGGCCGTGGCGCATTTGTGGAATGGTTCGTCAAGTTTTTGGAACCGTTCCTGGATCTCTCGCGTTAGCTGAGCGCGGTATCAACGTGGTAGGAACTGGTTACGGAAGTCCCTTTGGAAGTCATCCCAGGAGGTCCACGACGCCTGGCTGTTTTGGTACCACAGGAGAGTGTCGCTCCGCAGTAGCTCGGGCAGCCCCAGCAGCAGTTAATACCCGGAGTAGCCGTATACCTGGCGCAGATCCTCCACTCTCTCTAAGAAATCGAGCGGGTCCTTGCCGTCGAAGTGGCACCCCCACTTCCGGATTTGATTCATCACCTTGGCTGGGTCTGGTGGGGCGGGCCCCGCGGCCGGTACGGCGGCTGGCGCGGCGGCTGGCGCGGTGATCACCTGGTCCATCGCTTCCTGGAAATCGGGCTCTTCTTTACCTGTGGACATGGAGTACTCGTACTCCGGGTTAGCTTCTACAAAGATTCGGAGTCGTCGACGGAGCGTATCAATCGGCCCGCCTGAGTCGATTCCTAACCTTTCTAGTTCCGCGGTCAGCTCGGCCTTGCGCAATTGAAATATCCAGCTTTTCATGAACAAACCAGTATCTCACGGAGCAGGTCCCTGTTCAGGCGCCATGTAACGTTACGCTTTTTCCGTCGCTCGGAATTCGCTCGCCGGGGGACAGGGTCGAGAAATCCGTCGAGACACTGCTCTGTTTAACAAACAGTTTATTGGTCTTCTTTTGAATACACTTTGGTACGGTTGATGGGTGTGAGTGTGCGCAGGGGTGTGTACGCTCCGCTGATGGGTGTGTGTATGCTGGTACGTGTGTGTGTGTGTGTGTACGCTCCGCTGAGCCGCAAGGTGTGCTGGCGTGGATTACAATGTGTGTGTGTAAGCAGGTGTGCGAGTGTGTGTGCTCCGCTGAGCCGCAAGGTGAGCTGGCGTGGATTACAATGGGTGTGTGTAAGTCTATCGCGGACTTAGTGCCACCGCGTGAACTTAATACTATCGCGGTTCTAGTATTATCGCGGACTTAATACTATCGCAATATTATCGCCGACTGAATATGGTCGCGGGCTTAATATTATCGCGGACTTAATACTATCGTAACATTATCGCGGACTAAATACGGTCGCGGACTAAATATGGTCGCGGGGTTAATATTATCGCGGGCTTAATATTATCGCGGACTTAATGCTATCGCGGACGCAATGGTATCGCGGGCTTAATATTACTGCGGACTTAATACTAGCGGGTAGGTCTGGCTGGTCGGGAAGCTCGATCGGGGGCACCCGGTCGAGCGGGTCCGTACATCGGGGGCACCCGGCTGAGGACGGGGGCACCCCTCTTCCGTACGGCGGAGGGGTCGGGGGCTCCCGGTCGGGGAAGCTCGTACTCCGGGGGCACCCGGACGAGAACGGGGGCACCCGTTCTCTGTACGATGAAAAGGTTGGGGGCACCCAACCTGGTGAAGTGGTTACTAGGAGTGGTCGTGTCAGGTTCGAGTTCGGGACAGGACTGAATGATCCGGTCTGCTCGCGGTCCCTATTTACACCCGGCAGGCGAGTGGTGGGGTCGCTCCCACCACCGCGGAACGCTCGCGATCTCACGCGGCGGGAGACGATCGGCCCGAGAGTGACGAGCAGGGGCGTATCGTCACAAGGAATAGATGTATAAAATTAAAAAGATTATAATTATTATAAAGAAATAATGACTCGTATGTATGCCACTTGATTGCAATTATTCAACTCTTATTCATATTTCTTCTTGATATTGTAGTACGCAAATTAGTAGCGATATAATTCTGATAAATTATAAATTTATCTTACTCATTACGTGTGTTTATTACCGGCATAATCAAATTCGCAACAAATATTATACGCAACACGTGGTATTATATAAACGTCACGCAAACAATCTTTTATCTAATGCCTGTGAGAGCGTGAAGTACGCGATCACTAACACTATCGATCACTATCGACGCGTGACTCACGGACAGGTTTCCGTTTAATCGTAATCTGTAATTGGCCACGTTTAAACCTTTTTACCTCAGAAACTACTGCTCGGAACGAAAAGTGGCAAATACGTTTTAAATTTATTTTTTCGAGAACTATATTGCTGTGGTATTTTGATTCGCGAATTTTGGGACACCCTGTATAATACAAGTAGTAAGAGGGTAGCCCTGTCCCGTCAAAACAAACCCCCACCACCGCTCCCTCTGACGCCAGGGGCATGGCCAGACGGTCTGATCACGTGACGTCGGAGTGCTCTGGCTTTCCCCTTAACCTGTCTGAGCGCATTTTGGGGGTAGCACGTGGTGGACGACGCTCAGAGATGGCGGAATTTTGGGTTAACACTTGGTGGAGGAAATTAGGGCTGCGCAACAAAGATGGCGGAATTTTGAAGTAGCACGTGGTGGGCGACAGGACGACGCTGAGGCAGCACAATATGGTGGAGGTCGACGAGAGATTTCGAGAGTGACCATGAGAGGGTGGGAGGGGGGAGAGATAGGAATGGACATGTTCGCTTCCCTTCGCGTTGCGAGACACGTGGCCGAAAGTGGTTCCTTCGAGAGGAGAAGTCGGGATGGAACGGTGAGCTCAGGTCGCACTGCGGTGAGCCGCAACTGATCTCTTTTTTCTAGCAAAGGGTTTATGATTGGGTTTCGACAAATGGGAGAGAAAAACAGGAACGAACAGGTTCGTTCTGTTACGTGACTATTCTGTTTTAGAAAAAGTATTCCTGAAATGTAAGAAAAATAGGAATAAAGAGAAATAGACGGGAGTTAAAGTTACAAAAAAAGTTTTATTATATTGAAATTTTTATAGGAGAATAATACAATTTAGTCGTTTATAAAGTAAAGTTGTAGAAAAGTTATTCAAACAATAGTATTATAAAAATTATGATCCGCAATTCGACAAAATTATACGTCCGATTTCATTGAAGCGCAGCGAAGTTAATTCTAAAAATACTATAGTAAAATACATATCAAGGAAAGTTAGCTCACTTAATTGCATACGTACATTACACTCGATGTCGTTGAAATTTCCTCTAAGCGTTAATCTCACAATATCGTCATTTATGTAGCCTCTAGGGAGATTTATCTCTATTTCGTTAATTACATAACGCGCACAATCGTTAACACTATTCGCCACAGATTTTAATTGTACTAAATGTGCATCGATGCATTTTGCAATGTTTCTTAGTCCGAGAAATGTAGGCTTCTGCATCACAATTGCCACAGCATACGTTTTTCGTTTCTTCGCTGGCAGAGAATCTGCAGCCTCCTTGTCTCCTGTTCGATGTTCCTCGCCACCGGATGTTACGGAAGAAGTATTCTCTTCGTTTCCCTTATACGCTACCAATATAGACCTTGCTCCGTAGTCCTTGGTAAAGTTGATGGAAATATTGTTAATTGAGATGGAGTCTAGCTTCGATTTGGTTTCTCCACTTAAATATTCGTTTACGAATCTTATGTTATCTTGAAACTGCTGCCATGATTTCTCGTCAAAATAAACTCCGTCTGCGTGGTTGCCGGTTAACATTACCAGCGGCACGAAGACTCTCTCGCTTGTTGTTTGCAATCCCACATGAATCCTCTTCGTATTGGAAGCGTTGAATCCATATGATGTCGATAGCAGCATGTGATAATGTTTGTTTCCTCCCTCGAAATCGCATCCCTTATCGGGAATATTGCGAACGACACGCTTTTCAGAATTATTAGCGTCTTTATAACTGGCCATTGTACTTATTTCTTCGTAATACTGGCTGACATTAATTGAAGACAGGTGAGAGAAGTGTACTTTTTCACTGGCGATGTTGTCGCTTTGAAGGATGAGACTCAAGTGAATTCGAATTCGTGACACTAGTCAAAACGTTAACTTCTTCTGCGTCGTTTTAGAAAAATTAGCCTGCGCGCGCAAATGAAAAATTAGAAAAATCCAAATTTTTCTAGATTTTTCTAGATGTAGTCTTTATTAAATAACTTAAATTATTTACAAGATAAAGATTAAACTATAAATTATGTTTCTAAGTTGTACAGTGTCATAAGAGAATTTGTTAATAAAAAAATCGGCTAAAAATTTATACAAAAATATAAAACAACCTATTTCCCGATGTGCGGATCTAGCTCGCGGCTGGTCAGGGTCGAGAAAAGGCGCGGAGGAAGAGACGAAAACGGCGTTAGTTCGTTGTAACTTAAAGTCTACGACAATTTATTCTGTGAGGTATTAATACAGAGATTATACTTTCAGACAGTAATGATGAGTGATATTTGGAATCCTCTCGTATTTACAATAGTTTCGCGTGATTACAGAAATCGGCTCGGGTTTACAAGATGAGTCAATATACATGCAGGTCGGCGCGCTTAAGTACCGAGAATTCGCACAATAGGCCCGCGGCGTAATTTGTCGGGATTACACGCGGCGCGATCGATGGGCGCGTTCGGTGGCCCGCGTGGGGCGGCTCGAGTGGTAAACACAAGCCGGGAAATGCGCGGAAATGCGAAGCGCGTTGAAATGGCGCGAGGCGCGTACGGCACGCGGAACTGTCAAAGTGAGTCTCCGGGATGGATGATAGGAAAACGACGGTAACTGCGAACACCCGGCAGGTCAGAGCACGCTCTACCGCGGTACACGTCGGGAAAGTATCATGGCCGGGAACGCCCGGCGGGGCAGAGAACTCTCTGCACGGTTCGTGACTTTCGTTCGAAGGAAGGAGCGTTGTCGGCTACCGAGAACTCTCAGAAGAGACAGAGTACTTTCTACTTCGCCGGCGCGGCTGGAGCTCAGGAAGCGGTGTCGACTATTGAGAACTCTCAAAAGAGACAGAGTACTCTCTACCTCGTCGGCACGAGTTTAGGAAGCGGTGTCAGGATCTTAGGTCGTGAGCAGCAGAGCGGTCGGATCGGTTTGCTGGTTCACGACGGAGTCTCTTATTTCGGCGAAATCGCCGGGTTTTTATACCCCCTCGGGCCGGTATTACCGGTAGCGGGGGTAGCGTTGACGAGGAGGCGCGCGTGGCGGGGATGACAGGTCGGAGCGGTAGGGGCGACGGGCGCTCCGGCGATGCGATCGCGTTCGGCGATCTTCGGGCGTTTTCGGGTACCGCTCGGTCGCCCCTAGACGGTCCCGTCGGTTTCGCACGCGAGATGATAAGTTATGCGGGCCTATTGCCTTATCTTCGCCCTGGCGGATGTTCGGCCGGGCGGCTAGGCTGGTGGTCGGCCGGGACGATGCATATTAAGGGGTGCATCGTTACAAATAAAATAGTTAAAAATTTCAAAGTTTATCATACGAGGTAAGTAATATGAAACAGAGTTTAAAATATTTCTCAAAAATAAATAAACAGAAAAAAAAGTTAAACTGTTCCTTTTATGGTAAGCCAATAAAGCAATAAACATTTTAGAACAAATTGGCCTATGCGTCATCTTAAAAATATTTCTACGAAATGAAGCAATAAATCCTTCAAATTATATGATAAAATATAACAATAGTAGAAATTATTCAATGGAAGACTCTTTTGTAAGTCCTTACATAGATTTTTTGTGAGAAAGGCAGATAAGTTTAAGAGATGACAACTTTTCTCGAAAACTTTCTCCATGCACAAAAAATTAAACCAATCCTTTTCTATGGTAAGTCAATAAAGCAACTAACATTTTAGAACGAATTGGTCTGTGCGTCACCTTTAAAATATTTCTACGAAATAAAGCAATAAATCCTTCAAATTATATGATAAAATATAACAAAGTAGAAATTATTTAATGAAACACTCTTTTGTAAGTCCTTACATATATTTTTTGTGAGCAAAGCAGATAAGAGAGTTTATGATGTAAGACAACTTTTCTTAAAAAATTTCTCTAAGCACAAAACATTAAGCCGATCCTTTTTTATAAGTCACCATCAAAATATTCCTACGAAATGAGGCAATAAATCTTTTAAATTATATGATAAAATATAACAATAGAAGAAATTATTCAATAGAAGATTCTCTTTTGTAAGTCCTTACATAGATTTTTTTGTGAGCAAGGCAGATGTAAGGGTTTTTGACATGAAACAACTTTTCTCGAAAACGTTTTCCACGCACGAAGGGAAATGGAAATCCACGAGTTTGTTGTTCAATATCTTAGATGAAAAATTTTGTCTCCTAGAGTGGTAGACTCTAAAGATCTTTTTGAAACATTTTCAACCATCTATAAATAGACTGAAACGAAAAAGTTAAGAGTTAGTTCTACGTCCAAGCTTCGAGTCGTGTAGCACGTTCTTAGTAAAGGAACAAGCACTTACAATAACGCGTAATATCGGAAAAATGTCGCTTTGACGTCGTTTAGAGAGCTTTATCAAACTCGGCTGCATTATACCTAAAAAAGCAAGTGCAGCCGGGCAATTCGTGTCCGCGCTGACGGATGACGATGAATTATCGCGTTTTTGGACGTTTTACGGAGTGGTGTCCAAGCAATATGTTATGTGTTCTGGAACAACAAGGACTGTGCAGAGGTGACGCGAGATTATTAAATCTTGTCACTTTGGTATTGAATTGCGGCGGGCATATGGTGATTCGGTGGAAGACTCAGAGGGCCTTATAGCTGCCTTTTTACATCGCAACACCGGAGGAGAGGGTAAGTGTTTTAAATGAAAAATAGAGAGGATCCCCGTAGCGCATGTGCGTCCGTTCCTTGTGCGGGGACAAAGACGCAGAGCGGAGGAGGACATAGCCGAGGCTGCTGTACCAGCACGTAAGTTAGAAAAAACAAAATTAATTAATTATTAAAAAAACGAATGTCACTAATATTAAATTTTTTATAGGGAGAGCTAGAATCGAGGCACCACCTGCGCAAAACGCTGACATACCCGTC